>CAUZXS010005152.1:42500-130000 GCA_963585895.1 Sepioteuthis lessoniana | reverse complement strand
GCAAGACAAACTGCTCTTTCCTCTTACATGCTGTATTTTATTAATCTCTTAATTATTGTCTTACCTTTTAGGACTTGGTGCTTATGAGCTTAGATCAATAGTCTGACCTGTTACATGCTGAAAATTTCAATGCATATTTGATCTATGCTATTAATATTTATCTCAGAATTAAATGTATTGATAAGGAAGGAGATTATGTTGAAAAATAGAAAATAAATAGTTTGTGTAAAATAAATGCTTTCATCATTAAGCTACAGGCTGTATTATTGTATATACATCAGTAATCTTACTTCTACAATTTATCTATTACATATTGACTATGGAGGCATGCTTATTTTAACTGTGTGTGAACAAGAACTATACTTATACTAAACTGAATTGTTTGAATTAGAACCGTTTGACTAAACTAAATAGCTTGAAATAATTGTAATCTCAAGCTCAACGAGTGCACAGGATCACCTTGTCAGTGATGTTCTTGGGGTCCTTACAAATTAAAGGTCTTCCAACATCTTACTTGCTCTCCCAAGTGACCCTAACGAAACTATCCTGTGGTAAAAAGTTACCCAAGTGTTTTTTGTGTTTTAAGGCATAATTTAAGCTATATAAATTCTTATTTTTAGTCAGTACAAATCTATTAAGAATTGAACAAATGTTTAATTTAGCTGCTACAAATTCTAAAAAATCAGTTTGTATTTCTATACACATTTATTTTATTTTCTAGAATTTCATAGTTCAAAGTTAAAGATGTATACTATATATGAGTGTGTGTATATATTATTCACAATGACTTGCCCAGTCCACTGAGGCTGTAGAATACACCAACTACACCTCTGCAGAAGGGTAAGACTTCCCCCCAGTGAGTGTCCTGGATATGACACTAAATCATCTCATGGTGAGGTTCTAGTAATGCTGGAGCTTTGGGGAATGTGGAGCACTCCTTCATTGCCATCACTCCAAGGTCCACTCTTGCCCGGAGTGGTGGAACCTGATAGGGTCCTATCTATGGGTCAAATAAAACTAAACTGTGTACTTATGCTAAACTGAATTACTTGAAATGGAACTGATTTGATGTTCAAACTGCATCCTTATGCTAAACTGAATTGTTTGAAATAGAACGGTTTTTGACATTGAAACTGTACTTATGCTAAACTGAACTGTTTAAATTAGAACTGTTTGATTAAACTGAATAGCTTGACTATTAAACTGTGTACTTATACTAAACTGAATTGTTTGAAATAGAACTGTTTATTCATATAAAAATGAATTGGGCATTAAATAACCTACAAAGGGTTGATATGTCATAAACCCAAACAAACAAACAATTACATTGATTAGAATTAAAATTGCTGTTTGTTTCACACTTTCTTATAATTTCAAGACAACCAGATCCAACTGCTTATCAAAACTCTATTCTATTACTTTAAATATATAAATCTACCATTGTCTGATCCTAGATGCTTGTAAATATTTTGAATATTCTAAATTTTATTTGTACCTATTCAATTAGATATAACTTTAACTTCACTCTAAAAAGACCTTATTAGTTAGTATTGCTAATAAATTTCCTCATTTAAAATAAATTTTTATAAATAATAAATTTGTTTTTATACATGACTGACAGTTCTTTCCTAATATGCAGACTGGTCTTAAGACTGGGAGGAAATTGAGAATTAAAGAAGCTCTAGAAAAATGAAATCTTGTTTTGGTGTGAAGGAAATGGTTGGTGCCTTGCCGTCTGGCATAAGTGGATTTGCCTTTAAACTCTAAAGAAATGGAAAAGATGGAGTTTAAAGAAGTCTGTAAAAAGTAGAGTATTAGTCAGTGACTAAGAGAATGAGATGGTTTAACTGAATGGTAAAACCCGAGTCATAGATTGTTGTTATAAAAAATATACCTTATTTTCTAACCTAAATCAATTCTGTTCCCCTAAAACCCTTTTCTTTTTTCCAAATTACTCTGTGCATTAGAGCCATGGGGTCCTGGTTTAGAATATAAATAGAGGTTAGTGTAGTGGTTATTGTATTTAGAAATGGAATTAGTGACCAGAGTTCAAATCCTGGATGAGGTTGTTTGCTTTTCACTTTGTATTAATACCCTTTACAAAGCATGAATCCATCTGTTGTCACTCTAGCTATGGGGTGGGGGAAATAGTTGGATAGACTAGCTTCTTTAGCTTTGGCTTGGCAACCAATCTTGGAAAAAGAAAACTCTGAATTTAAACCAGCTTTGCTTTCATTGAAAATTGACCTTGTCACATTTTGTCCATGGTAGAGAGGTCAAATAAATACATACCTGCTAATACACTGAAATATTTCATTCCCTACAACCAACAACTAAAGAATGCTTCAAAAAATGTAAGTCTCTCTTAAAAACTTTCATTTCTCTTAGAATTTACATACACACACACACATATATATATATATATATATATATATATATATATATACTATAAACACATTTCTACATACACCTCTTTATTCACTTTTTTTTTTTTTTTAAAGAGCATTTCGTTTTGTCTTCTTTCTATTAGGTTTACTCTGGTAATAAGATATGATCTTAATTGTACATGATCATTCTTGTCTTTTTTCTCTATAAGGAAACTGCATTTCTCATTTTCTATTCTAATGACAAATATTATTCAACAAATTCCCTATAACTTCATTATAATTCATAATGATAATCTGCTGTATGTATTTTGCAAGAAAGAAATTAATTCTGGATCTGAGTATTATAGAATCATGTCAAAAACTCAACTGATGAAAAATTGGAAAATACTATGAAAGTATTCTAGATGTAGGCAGAAATGAATGAACTATGTAAAAGGAAAGAATATATGCATGTCCTAAGCTTAGCTTAGTCTAATGCAAGTGTTATAACCTGAGGAATAATCGGCAAAACTAGCCTGGTAACCACTGCTCCATGGAAAGGTATCTTATGTGTATCTTAAGCTTTGCTTAGTTGGACACAAGGTCACAACAATAGTAAAGATGAGAAAGACTAGCCTAATAAGCATTGCTCCATCAAAGGTGTGCTTTGGGTATTTCCTATGCTTAATCCTTAGAACTTTGACCCTTACACATACTTGTGGGCTCCCCACTCAGGATTCCTGTTTAAAAAAAATACTGAAAATATTTTACCAGATTGGTCATGTTTTTGCTTGGCCATAGCGATGTAGAAATGGGGATTCTCCAGATGCAGTTTAGACTTTAAAAGTAGACTGGTAACCACAGCTCCATGGAAAGGTACCTTAGGCTTATTTTTAACTTAGCTATCTCTGACATGAGGCCACAAGTGTCACTAGACAATACAGATGAGGTGATAAATATTGAGAATTATTTCTTATTGACTACTTTACTGGAAAGGAGAATGAGTGGTGATCCAATTGAAATCTTAAAGATAATGGAATTTCTAATTAGAGTAGACATTTTTTAATATTTCTCCTCAAACTAGAAATTTACTGTCAAGAGAGATTTCCAAAACTAAGTGGATTTTTTTGCTAATAGAGTAATGTTTTTGGAAAAATTTCTTTATCAGATCAAAAACAGAAATCATGTTAGAAAATTTTTAATTGAATAAGATAATTTTAGAAATAATGGTAACACAAAGAATTTAAGAGATCATTTTTGGCAACTGTTGGATGAACTACTTCACAGAATTTGATCTGTGTATAGATATTGTCTTATAATAGTTCTGGGCAAAGCTTCTTTTTTTTTCTTTTAAAAATTGATGTGAGAAGATAGTTAAAAGGAGAGACGCTCAAGAAAGCATAACAAACAAATAAATAAATACTATATACTAATGTACTTAGACAATTTTCCTAATGTTGTTTGTTATTAAAGTCAGAACATTTCAGCCATTATACTCTCCAATTTTCATTAGGTGTATGTCATAGTCAGTAACCTTCTGGCCTGAAAACACTCCAACAAAAATATTGTCTCTATAACAACTATTAAAATTGACGACTGAAGTCTGAATATATAAATCTATGTATTTACCCACTCCAATCTGCTACAGGGTCAATTTTTTTAATAGAGTAAAGCTAGTTTGATTTCCAAATTTTCCTCCTCCTAGACTGGTTGCCCAACCAAAACTAAAATAAAACAGTCTACCCTATTATTTAACTATAGTTGGAGGCCAAAAAAATGGATAGATGCCTTTTCCCAGACATGAGTGCACATGAATATGTAGATATATAAAATTTTCTCATCTCAAAAATTGAGGCAAAAAGCCCCCAAGCAAATTTTTATCCAACCTTTGCTGAGAGGAATAGTTACCATATAAAATTAACTTTATTTTTCACAAATAGCTATTGCTAATTTGTGTGTGTATGTATGTATGTATGTATGTATGTGTGTGTGTGTTATATTTTGAATAATAGAAATATAAAGAATGTATAATCAATTAAACAAGTCATTTTCTTTTTTTTAATTCTTTTATTTCAAAGTCATATGTGATTCCCCCCCCCCAAGCTCTTGACAATGGACCTTTAGTTTGAGAAATGAAGTAGTTCTACTGAGAAGCTTGGTATTCTAAAATATATCCTGATTTGATTATAAATCTTTCCTAAGTGTGTTACACTTGGACACATAACCAAGTGCTGGAACCACTCCTTAAAGCTATCAAAAACATTGCAAACATTGCCAGTAAAAACCTCTCCAATTTGCCAGGGAAAGTGGAATTTGGCTAAGTGGGAAAAATTCCAAAATAAGTTCTTTGATGAAAAGCCATGTTCAGTCATGCCATCGATGGGTCAGTCAGAGCAAATTTGAACGATGTCTCATCTTTCCAGTTGTCATCACATTATGCTCATCATTATCTGATTAGTTTCATATATATATATATATATATATATATATATATATATATATATATACAGTATTGGACAAAAAATTGTGTAAAACTCAACCATTTTTTATTATTGCCACAAATTTTAATGAAACTTCAATGGCTTAGACATGCATAGGAAGTGGTTATTTTTCTTGATTATTGTTGTCAAAGTTCTGTTAGCTATAGTAAAAAGTCATTGGGAAAGGTCTAATCACAAACTTGGGTATCAAAGAAAAGAAAAGAAATTTGTAAGAAATTTTTTTTTATTGTTTGATATTTCTGAGAATTTTTTTTATTTTATTTTTTTTTAGAAAATTGTGACTCATGCTGGGTTGAAATACCATTTAACTCAATCAATCAACACTGACATTATCCTTTTTTTTCTTATTTTCCATCAGTATATTTTGACTTTATTGAAGACTTTGAAGATAAACCTAGTTTTGGTCTTTCAGGGTAGTTGTATATTACTCATCATCACCAGTGGTCTATCACTAATACAGACAACACAGATGATCTAGTGCTTCTTGCAGATACAATTGCTCAAGCTGAATCTCTGCTATGTAGCCTGGACCAAACAACAAGAAGCATTCATTCCAATATGAACTCAGATAAAACAGAGTTAATGTCTTTTAATTAAGTTGGTGCCATACCCTCATTAAATGGTATGCCTCTGAAATCACTAGACCAGTTCATATACCTTGGTAGCAATATCTCATCTACCAAAAGTGATATCAACATACACAAGTAAAGCATGGACTGCTATGGACAGGTTATCAACCATATGGAAATCTTATCTCTTTGATTAAATAAAACGGGAATTCTTCCAAGGTGTAGCCATGTCACTTCTACTATATGGCTGCACCACTTGAACTTTTATGAAAATACTTGAGAAAAAGCTAAAGATTAACTATACAAGGATGCTGTATGTTGTTTTGAACATATACTGGAAAAAGGATCCAATAAAACAACAGTTTATGGCTACTTACCTCCTATCTCACAAACTAAGAAGTAAGGAGAAACTTATAAGTGATGTTCTATTATGAACTTTTACACCAAGAAGAAGGAAAACTGTGAATTCAAATCAGCTGTATTCCACTATGTATTACAACCTTCTCCTGTGGGAGAGTTTAGCTAAATATATATATGCCTGTAAATATGGTTATTATATACTAAACTTAGATAAGTTTGGCACAAGATTGGGAGGTAGTGTTGAACTTCTAACAGTTTATGTCACTTATGTGTGTGAATATATCTAAACTTATTAGAGTTAGAAACAAGAGAGGAGGAAGAGGCGGCATCTAAACTGGAATGGTCAACTAATAAGAATTGAAAAGTAAAAAAGATTGGATCTTAGTTATTGAAAAAAATTAGATTTTTTTTTCATTTTTTTTTTTTTTCATTTTTTTTTAATTACCAAGAAGTTATCACATTTAAAAAATTTTTTTTCTGATTTATATTATGTAATCTGCTCAAATTTTCCCTTTTTTCTTGCAAAATGAAGAATCCAGTAAACTTCTCAGCTTTATTTATGCCAAAACTCTTTGATTCCTGATTAAAAGAGTTTCTAAGTCTAATCTTTTTGAAGATTGGATAAAAAAAATATATATCAATTTTTGTCTTTATTGATTTGGTGTTGAATCTTTGAGGACTTTAGACAAGAAGGCTGACATCTTGAATTATACATTCTTTGATTTTTTTCTTCCCATTGTTGTTTCTGTTCTAATGCTTTATTTCATCTAGGAACACCTTTTTGATTAAAAAAATGTAAAAAAATAAACTCTACAACAAGAAAAATATTGATTTCTAAAGGTTTTTATCCTTTCAAATAGGATGTGAAAAGGAATGTCAAAATAGCGTCACATTTTCTATCCTAATTGCAATATGATCAGCTGAATCTTCTGCTTAAAATTTTAATCAATATTTTATTATTTGTGTTGACATCAAATTAATTTTTCATCCAATATAAACTTTTTTTTTGTTTAATCAAGAATAAATTAAAGAAGTTTTATTTCTTTACCTTTCATTATTAGCTGTGATGATCATGTAATTAATATTTGCATTATTAATGTATAAATTGATAAAAAGTTGTATTATGCAAATGAGATTTTAAAAAAATTTTTATGCCAAAAAAAATAGAAAAACTTGCTTTTTTTAACTTTTATCTTGTTTCACCTTTTTCAACATAAATTTGTTGACTTTTTTTGCTTCATAGTTTTTAAGATTCAAAAACACACACAAAAAAGAAATATCTTTATTTTCATGCAATATACTTGTTGATTATTCAATAAAAAGTTCTATTAACTTTTAAGTACATGTTTTTTTATATAAATACTGGATGCCTTTAAACTCATAATTTTGCATTTGATACTTATGCAAGTTCAAGCTGAGCTATAAAGAGACTGGAACTTGAAAGAAGGCAAATTCTCCATTTGAATATAATGTTGTTAGTGAATAAACTAGATAATTTGGACAAGAAAAGCATGTAAGAGATTGGCCTCAAGCAATTATGAAGATAAGAGAGCTGTGATGGAAAATGATCTAAAAACCTCAGTTAAAAATACCTGGAAGATTTCAGTTTATTGACAGAAATTATTTCAAATCATTTAAGTAAGGGTTTTTAAAAAGAAATATTTAAATAGGTCCTTTTGAACTGAACTAGAAAGCAAAAAACAAGAAAAAAAATGTACGATAGCCTACATATATTGACAATTTCATATTAACCAGCTTGATATAAATCCAAACTTTCTCTAATATTTAGTACTATTTACAAAAGTAGGTACTAAAAGAAGAATTAAGAAATCAACTCAATGTTTAATAGATAACCAAATTGTTCAGAATCATCCTTCGATTTTATAATTTAAAAAAAATGAAGGAAACTCTAAAAATAGTTGGTTTCTTCTTTGTTTAAAGGCATATCAACCTTTATGGGTTATTTAATGCTAAATCCATGCTTGTAGAAAGACAGAAGTGATACTATTTAGCCCCACAGCTGAGAGTATAAGGGGGTTCATACTTTTCCCAGAGGTATTAGTCTGAAAGTGAATGTAAGTGCACAACTGGAGTTCAGACTCAATCATTATGATGTATAGTCCAGCATTTTAACTACAACATCAAATGGACTTCACCCACTGAAAATAAATTGCTTGTTAGCAATGAATGTTTTATTGATATAAAGTTGGAGGTCAATTTTGTATTGTTTTTTATTATCATGATTATACCGGGGTATTGGCCTAATTTAGTAGAGTGTTTACCAATGGTCCAGGAGACTGGGTTTCCATCCCAGGTCGAGTCATACCAAAAACTCAAAAAATGGGACTTGATGCTCCTTTGCTTAACACTCAGCATTATAAGGTAAGGATCAAGAGTAAAGTAGAGCAATCCAGGGAAAGGAGTAGTACCTTCACCTACACCTTGGTGTAGTATCTATTGAAAAGGGAGCCTTTGGGTCACCCTCGACTGAGGTCACCAACAACTGACCCATTGGCCTTGTGTGTAGAGTATTTGCCGATGACCCGGGAGACTGGGGTTTGATCCCAGGTTGAGTCATACCAAAGACTCAAAAATGATACTTGATACCTCCTTGCTTAACACTCAGTACTATAAGGTACGTATCAAGGGTAAAGTGGAGCAATCCAGGGTAAAGTGGAGCAATCCAGGGAAAAGAGTAGCAGCCTCCCCTACATCTTGTTGTAGTAGCTATTGAAAAGAGAGCCTTAGGGTTGCCCTTGACTACGATTGCTAACTTTACTTACTATATGGTTACAATAGGTTCCATGCATTTTTATATTGCAGAACAAAATAATGGTAGCTGAAAAAATTGCTTGTAAAGTTATTGATATGTGATTGTGAAATGAGAATTGTAGATGTTTTTATAAATATTTCAATTTTTATTTTGAAAAAAAAGGGAACATTTCTTTAAATTTTTTTCATTGTCTTTTGTTTGTTTCGCTCTCTCTCTCTTACATGGTGCACTTAGCATAATGGTTATTGCTATAGGAAATGGAATTGTTGACCAGAGTTCACTACCTGGAAGAAGCTGTTTGTATTTCATTTTGTGTTAATGTCTTTCGGAAAAGTATGAATCCATTTGTTTTCCCTTCCAGCTATCATTAGATACTAAGGCAGATTTGGTTCTTTAGCTTTAATTAGGCAACCAGTCTAGGAGAAGGAAAACTGAATTCAAACTAACCATAGGCTTAAAAATCAACCTTGTATCCCTTCCTGCCTGTGGCAGATTAGTTGGATAACTATATACATCAATTCAAACAAAGCCCAATTGGCTGGGGCTATGGAATAGACTGACTGCATCTCTGCAGAGGATAAGACCTCCCCGTTCAAACAAGTGTCCTGGATATGACACTAAACAAACTGATGGTGAGGCTCCAGTAATACTAGAGCTTTAGGAAATGTGGAGTACCCCTTTATTGCCATTGCTCCCAAGTCCACTCTTGTCTGGAGTGGTAGCACCTGATAAGATCCTATCTATGGGTCAAATAGAACTGTTTGATATTTAAACTGAATGCAAAGAAATGACTTATGCTAGATTGAATTGCTTGTAATAAAACTGATATAGTAAATAGAATTATTCATTTGGATGGGAATAATTGAAACCATTTAACTGTGTGCAAAAAAATGAGCTCAGGCTTATTTAAAAATGTTATCACCAAAATGTGTTTAGAAATCATATATATTTAATATATATGTATGAACAGGATTTGGCATTAAATAACCTACAATGTTTGATATGCCATAAAACCCAACCAATCAATCAATTCAAACCAGCTTTATTTGGCTTAAAAAGAAATTGTCCTTTTTTTTGGTTTGGTTTGTTTTTTTTATTGTTTAATGGCATATCAATCTTTTTGAGTTATTTAATGCCAAATCCATCCTTCTAGAATGACAGTAGTGGTCCTATTTAACCCATAGCTGGGAGGATAAGGGGGTTCATACCTTTCCCAAGGTTATTTGTCCGAAAATGAATGTAATTGCACGACTGGAGTTGAAATTCGCTTACTACGATTCTGCAGTCCATCATTTTAACCATGACACCATAGGAAACCTCCTTGTTCTTTTGTCACATCCAGCCTATGGCAAAAGGCTTGGCTTAATCCACATGTGATTGTGATGTAGGTAAGTCTGAAAACTCCCTGTAGTTATTTAATGTGAATTTTTTTTTTCCTTTCATTTTCTTTTTGGTTCTCTTTTTTTTTTCGACTTTGTTGTGTGGAGTGGGAACAGAGATTTGTCTTGTTTCTACAAGTGGGCCTCACAGACATTACCGAAAGATGGTGTATTCTCATCTCTCAGAAACATGCAGACTATAGTTATACAAGAAAACAGTATAATTCATTTAATTAAACAATGTTATATTGACTATTATCATGTATCATATAAGGTAAAGTTGAATAGTCACAACAAAGAAATGAATATTCTGTTTATAGTTCTGCAGGTTATTTTTATTTATTTATTTCAAATAATTGTTTGAATTTGTTTAACATCAGTAGAAAATAGAATCCTGGAAAAAGCCTTCAGCAAATTCTTTGTGTTTTAAAATTTCTTTACTCTTATATTGTTAATCATTTGATGAAAGGATTTGCTTGTTTAAAGTAACATGAGTCTTGAATATTAATTTTGATTGTTGACATGGCAATGTTTGAAATATCTTATTGTAATGAATTTATGGGCTTTTGTTTCAGTTGCCTCTTAATGACTTCATTCTTTGTGTCTATTTCGAAGCTGATGTTACAGTTTTATTATCTCTTTTTTTTTTTTTTTTATTACTGTCTCTCAACATTCTCGGATTTTTGTATGCAAGGACACATAGAGTAAGCTGCTGCTAGATAGATAAATATAGATAGATTGGTATGAATAGACAGTGATTTGGATATTAAGATATGTTTTAAAAAAAGCTGGATAGAAAGGTTGCAACAAAGAAGAGTGGCATAAACTGGTAGGTTGCTAGATTCAAAGGAGATTATGGAAAGTATAGACAGATTGAAAAGAGACAAAATAAAGGGAGATGCTAAGGAGACTAGGCAAAGGAGGATGGGCAGATGTGAAAGAGCCTGGGTGAAGGAGAATAGGGAAATTTGTTGAGCTCTTGAAAAGAGGATAAGCAGGTTTCAAAGAGATTGGATGAAGGAAGATAGGCAGATGTTAAGAAGACTTGGTAAAAGAGGATGGGCTGACTTGAAGGAGACTGAAGGAGAATAGGCAGATTTGAAGGATACTGGATGAAAGAGGATAGGCAGATTTGAAGGAGACTGGATGATGGAGGATAGGCAGATTTGTAGAACTCTTGTAAAAAAGGATAGGCAGATTTGAAAGAGACTGATTAAAGGAAGATAGGCAAAATGTAGAACACATGAAGATGAGAATAGGCAGATCTGTAGTACACTTGAACTAGGGGATTGGCAGATTTGAAGGAAACCAACAAAAAAGAGGATAAGCCGATGCTGAGAATGAGTGAAGGAGGATAGGTAGATGCTAAGGAGACGAGGTAAAAGAAGATAGGCAAATTTGTAGAAGACCAGCGAAAAGAGGATAGGCAGATACAAAAGAGACCAGTAGAAAGAAGGATAGGCAGATTTGAAGGACACTCACAGTAGAGGAATTGGCAAATTTGCAACACATCCAGGAAAGAAGAATAGGTAAATGCTAAGGAGACCAAGAAAAGGAGGATTGGCAGATTTGAAAGAGACAACTAGATACCAACAAGATTAAAAAAGATATCAAGAGAATATCATCTACAGAATTTCTATCTAATATCAATAAAAACTTTATTCACAACATGATTATTTAATTTTACATGAGAAATTTGTTTTTAAGTGACTTAATAATCAACACTCAATTCTATTGTTTATTTTACCCCTTCATTGTAATTTAGAAAGAATGTGCAATAATTTTTAATTGCATAAATTATTTGCACTTTGTTGTGTTCATATAGAAAATTAGGTGTCTATTGCTCCTGTTTGGCTAAACTGAAATAGTCAGAGAAAAGAAAAAAAAGTCTACATGTGCTTAAACAAAATATGTTGGTTTTTGAGATAAGTCATGATAAAAGACAAGATTTCAAAAGATATATCTACATATAATTACACAGTATTTATGTATATACATTGTTTGTATACATCTTTTTCTCTATTTGTATGCATATCTCTCTCTCTCTCTCTCTCTCCCTCTCCCTCTTTCTCTCCCTCTTTGAGTAAATATCATGAGATAGAAGTGAATGTTATGTTGATAAAACCTTTTGTATTTAATCAAACTGAGATAAACAAGATTAAATACATGTTTGATGGTAAATCAATATTCTCAGTTTTTTGTATCTATTAGTCTGGTGCAAGCCTATGGCTGTGAGAATCGAAGCCATACCAGTGACTTGTAAGTAGAGCTTTTTGACCATCACTCTTAGGTAGACACAAAAGTAAGAGCATTAGATGAAGACTGAACCTATTGACAATGTCCTGTGAGACAAGCTTGTTAATCATTGCTCTATAATATTTATCTGTACAGTATGTATTTGGAGGTGCACTTAACATAATGGTTATAGCTGTAGGGAATGAAAGTGTTGACCCAAGTTCAAACCTGGATGAGGCTGTTTGTGTTTCACTTTGCATCAATAACCTTGTGAGGAAAAAAAGCATACATAATTCTGTTCTTCCCCAGTAAATAGTAGGGAAGACTGGATTCTTTAACCTTGTTTAGAAAATCAGTATATGGAATTTAAACTAGTTTTAGTATGCTTAAAAAAATTTGACTCTGTGTCCCATTCTATCTATGATGGAAGATTTGATAAATACATATAATATGTATCTGTCTGTACAAAGGAAGACAATATGAAAAATTATATTGACATGTTTTGCTTTAAGGATAGCTTTATCAGAAATGAAATTTTCTTTCTAGACCTCATTTCTATGAAATAAAATTTTTTATTTCTGCAAAATAAAATTTAATTTCTAATCAAGCTATCCTTAAAGCAAAGCATGTCAATTTAATTTTCTTTACTGTCTTCCATTTCTCATGCTGTCAGATTTTATTTGAAACCTGATCCAATGTGTGTCTTTATAAGATATATATTTTTGTGTGAAGATTTAGGATGGAAATACTGATTTCAAGTTTATCATTTTTGAAAAGTAAGCTACTGTTATGATAATATCTACTCCATGTAAAAGTCTTGTTTTTTTTATTATTTTGATGGAATTTTTAAGATTAGATACTGTTACTATTATACAGTGATATTTTTTTTCACTTTCCTTGTCCTTGTTGTCTTTTTAACTGCTTTTCTGAGATGAGGTACTGTTACTATTATACATTGTTTCTTTTAGACCTGTTTCTTTGCCATTATTATATATTTTGCTATTTGAAGCACATCACACTATTGCTTTTCTGCTGTCTGCGACTAAATGATTTCTATTTCTAGTTACAGAGCTCACCTATATTACTTTGAAAATGAGTTTTGGATTATTTGCCTTACTTACAATGGCATCAGAGATTGTGTCACAGACTTGGCCGTCACAAATTCTAGTTGTAAGCTGCTTAGTATTGAATAAGAATTACTAAAAAAAAATCAAAAAAGAAAATCCTGTCACTTTTCACAAGCATTAAATAAACAGACATATTTCTCTTTTTTTATTTTTTTTTTGTTTTTGTTTTGCGTTATAACATAATAAATTCAAAATTATTTGAAAAAATGTTCTTTTGTTTTTCCAATAAACTTATCTGACAAAAAATAAAAAAGATGAATTTTATGAATCGGGAACTGATATACTAAATAAGATTTAATTCCTTTGAATGTAAGCTTGACAGATATTCACTGCTGCTTCTATTCCGCCATTTTGACTATAGTTGGAATGTGCAACTGGATCTTTCACTGTTAAAAATATTCCTCTTTGTTTTACTTGTAAGGGTTGTGAAATTAGTTACCTATAAAAATGGTCTCCAGCCCCCAGGCTGTGGACCAAGTAGTTTGGTTTGGTTTCTTTTTTTAATGGCATATCAAACATATTGAGCTCTTAAATGCCAAAGCATCCTTATAGAAGAAATGCAGTGCTACTATTTAACCAATAGGTTGAAGGGATACAAGGCTTCATACTTTTCCTAACAATATTAGTCTGAAAGGGAATGTAATAGCATGACTGGAGTTTGAATTTGTTTACTTTGAGATCACAGGCCAGCACTTTAGCCCCTGGGGCAGTAAAGTTGCGAGGCATATGTTACAGAAGCGAAAAAAATTATATGATTCGGCTATTTGAAACAATGAGTAAGCTCTTCACCACCTTATTCATGATGAAATCTGAATATAACTTATTCAAAACGATGATAGAAGACCATATTCTGTTAGTGTGTGTGTGTGTGTGTGTGTGTATATATATATATATATATATATATATATATATATATATATATATATATATATAGAAAGAGAGAGAGAAATAGACTTATTTTTTATGATCACTACATCATCAATTATTATTATTGCTAGTGAATTTGCTACATTTAGAGCATCTTTGCTATAGGCCCTGCAGGTTGCTTGGTTAGTTCACCTCAAGCTCACTATACTCACAGCCTTGTCCACTTTGTGAAGGACTTCCTAATTTCACAACTTCATTATGTATTATTTGAAATATCATTTAATCTCACAGACAATGTGTCCTCAAAATGCAGCCCAGTCGGCTAGGTGTGTAGAATATACTGACTGCATTTCTGAATAGGGATAAGACCTCAATGAGTGTTCTGGATATAATGCTAAAGTGCATCTGAGCTTTGGGGAATGGGGAGTATCCCTTTATGGACATTATTCATAAGTCCACCCTGATCTGGACTCTTAGTACCTATTAGGTTCCCATTTATGGGTCAAATAGAACTATTTAATCATTCGATATACTGGAAATTATTTAACCATGTGCAAACAATAAATAGCTATATTTGAAACCATTTAACTGTGTGCTAATAAGTGAGCTCTGGTTCATTTAAAAAATAATGTTACTTACAAACTATTCAATTAAAAATCATAATATATAAATATACTTATAAACAGCATTTAGCATTGAAGGGTTAATATGCCATTAAACCAAATAACCTAATCTCTCAAAATATGAAAAGGTATGTCTGGTATTAAGTTTAGCCTAAAATTTTTTTTTTTCTATATTCAAGGCTCAGTTAGAAAGGATAGATTCCTTAGGTTTGAGTTACCAAGGTGTATTCATTTGGCTTGCATTGGTTAGAATATACCTGTAACCTGATAAATTCATCTTTTACATTTTGCACATTAATTTCTACCAAATACATATTAATTATTACATTATTATAGATTTGCTTCATATATTGCATAAAATATATTAACTATTATCACCCTAACCTATTATTGTTGGCCTTTTACCTGGTATCCAATACTTTTTACATATCACCTTTTACCTTTTTATTTATCCATTCACTATCGATTACTGGGCCATTATGAGAAAAAGTTTTTAAAATTTCCCTGACAGAATAAGCTGCTTTATATATATATATATATATATATATATATATATATATATATATATATATATATGATGCTTGTTAGTCACTGATACAATTTAATATTTTCTATTTTTTTAATAAAATGGAAAAAATTTATTTCTTTGAATTTTAATATTTGTTAAATTTTTCCAAAATAAAATTTGAATATGTTAGCCACTAATGAGCAATTTGATATTGACTTAAGATATATATTCCACTAAGGATTAATTCTTTTCTAATGCTACTGTTTGTTGGGCAAATCTTTAATTTCATTTATTAAATTATAAAGTAGACTTATATGATGACTGATTGATTTAATGGTAATTTAACCTACTTGGGTTATTTTATGTGTTGAGGTTATAGAATCACATTTATTATACATTCAAATTTGGATTTTTTGTATAGTTTTTCTTTCCGATATTTTTTTGCATTTGGTTCAATTGAATGTGATTAAAAATTCTTATGTAGATCTATTTGATCCATAGACGGGAACACTACAGGTATTAGTATTATGGTTCTGAGTGGATCTAGGAGTAATGGCTATGAAGGGATACTCCATACTCTTTAGATCTATTTGATCCCTAGATGGGACCTGAACAGGTATTTACATTCTAGTTCTGAGTAGATGTAGGAGTAATGGCTATGAAGGGATACTCCATACTTTGTAGACCTCCAGAACTGCAGCCTCACCATCGGATGCAGTTTAATGTCATATACAAGACAACCCTTTATTTTTGTAGGGGTGGGGTCCTACCTCTCTGCAGGGGATATAGTCAACATATTCTAAGCTTTTCTAACAAAGTTTGTAAACTTATAGTAAAGAAAAATATGATAATACTGGCATTTTTTTAATATATACTTTCATAAAATTAACTAAACTTTTCATAGTTGTCAGAAAGTCTCAAAATTCTTTTTTTTCTTTTCCTGCTTTTGATTTCAACTGAAGTATTAAGTAATGACTATGATTTAATTATCAAGAAATTCATCAAAAATCATTATCTGCTGTAGTTTCGATTTTTGTTAACTGGAATGTATGAATTTTGCAATGTATGAAAGCCCCATTCATTGCACTCTAATTTGTATCCTAAAACAGAATTTACTATCATATTTACACACATGCAAACTATATTATATTATTTTCCTTGTAAATTAAAAATAAATTTATTTCCTTAAAACATGATATGTGGTGCATTCAATAAGTTTCCAGTCTTTTTATATACAGGCATTTAAAATTGTCATAGACTCATGAAAATTCAGTATGTTATTGCTATACATCTTATGAGATGACTGGCCAATTCTTATGATTTCAAGTTCAAATCAACAGCTACAGCAGCAATTGGAATACACCCTACTAAAGCCCGATTGTCACAGCTGGTGAATTTCAAAAATGCAATTTGGACGTGAGGACACTTCAGGGGAAAGATATGCAATAAAATTCTGTTTTAAACTTGAAAAAAATGCCACAGAAGCATAGGGAATGCTTTAGACTGCTTTTTGACCATCTTGCATGAATCAAGCATCAATTTTTGTGTCATAAGAGATTCAAGGAAGGCAGGGAGTCTGTCAGGGATAATGAGACATGTGGGAGGAGTCAGGTAGTCAGTACACCACAGTTGATTGGCCAAAGGGTTAGGGTTACTATATTGAGGTTTTAAGGGAGTTCAGGAAGAGATTCCGTCAGAATAGGCCAGCACTCTTCAAACCGGGTCAGTGGCATTTCCAGCAGGACAATGCACCAGTCCACAACTCCATCCTTGTCACAGACTATTTGACCAAGATGGGCATCAAGACATTTCCTCAGCCTCCCTATAGTCCAGACCTTGCTCCCTGTGACTTTTGGTTATTCCCAAAGCTTCGAGGCTGTCGTTATGAGGCAATGTAGGAGATGAAAGAGGCTGTGATGAAGGTCATTGACATGCTCACACAAGAGGACTTCCATGGGATCCTTCGAGAAGTTGTTGGAATGGTACAAGTGCATTGCAGCCAGAGGAGATTCCTTTGAAGGGGACTAGAGTTTCATGTGTGTACTATCAATAAAAGTACCCATACAAAAAAAGTCTGGAAACTTATTTAATGATCCTTGTATTAAATTCTTTTAAAAATGAATCTGAGTGTGTTAGCTACTTATCAATAACTTGTAGCTGACTATCTTGTTTATTTCTGCTGTGATTAAAGTTGTCTGACCGGTGGTGAAAAAAAGGTGGGAGGGACTAATGATCTATAGTATTCTTGCCTTTAGTCATCTGCTTAACTCTTAGAATTTGAACATCTAGTATCTGTGCTGCTGCCTAGAAGTACATAAACCTAAGTCACTTAAATCGCATCTGGAGAATTCCCATTTCTACATTGCATCAACATGACCAATCAGATTGTTAAATATTTTCAGCTTTTTATAAACAGGAGAGCTGATTTGAGAGCCCATAGGTAGTCATGGGGATCAAAGTTCTAAGTTGTTTAATGCCAGTTCCTGTTATATATATAATCATTAAACTGTGTGTAAATAAATGAGCTCTGGCTTATTAAAAAAAACATTACCAACATTTGTTTGTGCACAGTTTAATGATTTGAAGTATTGCTATCAAACACTAATAGTTTTAGTCAACATTATTCATTCATTTGCACATAGTTAAATGGTTTCAAACATTGCTGTCTGATACCAATTATTCACTTATTTGCTCTCAATTAAATGGTTTCAAGCCTAGTAAATGATTAATCAGTTCTATTTGAGCCCTTGATGAGACCCTACATGTACTATCACTCCAAGTCAGAATGGACTTGGGAGAATACAGGACACCCATAGGGAGGCTGTTTTACCCCTCTCCAGAGGTGCAGTTGGCATATTCTACAACCCTCGGCCCACTGGGCTATCTAAAATAAGATTGAATAAATGTATATGAAGAAATCTCTTTATTGTATCTAAATTCTAAGAGAAATGAAAGTTTCTGAGAGAGACTTATATTTTTGAGTAGTGTTGTTTATGTGGAATGAAATATTCTTGTGTATAAACAGGTAAACTTGGGATGTTGTATGCTCTTTTATTCTATGGTTTCGTGTTCAATGAGACATGAGTTTTGTTGTGGATGAAAAATATCCCTCAGAAAAGAATGAGAACAAGTCCATTTTGCTAAGCCATTCTATGCTTTATTCTTTTATACTGCTTTGACAACACCATCTAGCGGTCATTAGCAGAAATTCTTTGGCAGACAAGGTTGGTAATCACACACAATCTTACGTTTTTCTTTTTCCATGAAATCATAAAAAAGGTCCCTCTCTGATTGGTTGTAAATTACTTCAAGACTGCACAAATGTTTTTCAAAGCATTCAAAATAGCTGGATACCTTCAGAATAGACTATGATGTGTCATAGGGATAGAATCTGTCAGGATGAAACTAACAAAGAATTTCAGAAAATATTTCTTGTGTTAAGTATTTTTATTAATAACTAAATTTAAATTATGAAAATGATCATCATATAATTTGGATGATAAATAAAGGCTTGATATTTTCAGACTTTAGAGAGAGGGGGGGGGGAAACCTAAGAAAAATATTATTTTTCAAAAATTTTCCACTTGTTCTCATCTTTTTAAAAATATTCGTAATTTTGTTTCATTTTATAGATGTTGCCTTGGCAACAATATGAAGAAGGAAAGGATGTCTTTTTCATTTAGAGAATTGAATCCCAAACCTAATAATATAAGATTCTGTTTACTACTAAGTTGTGCCATTTACCTGCACAAGTTTGAATTCCAATTAAGTGATTGCTTTGTATTATCAGAAATTTTTGGTAAATATCCAAGAAAGGCATTTCTCTATATTCAAAATTGTTACCATTACACTTATTTCATAACGGAATCAATTATTTATTGATTTAAAGAAATTAAGGACTTATTTTCTTTTGGATTTGGTAAATGCAGATGAGAATTATTTATCATGAAAATGTCAGCTGTCGATCTACTTCCTTTCTTAAAGAGGAAAATCATCCTTTCAATATTCCTAGTATCAATGAAAAGACATCTAATTTAAAAATAAGTAAATAGCTAAATGGAAATTTAAAAAATACCACTGACAATCTTACTAAGAACAAGCTCAGTAACATTTTATAGAGATATATTACGGTCTTTATTGCATTTAATGTATTTTGTCCAATATATTCTTCAGCTTCTCTATCTTGAGAAATCCTTAGATGGAGTATTTTCATTATTTCATATATTATTCAGACTATTGTCTTCAGATTTTGTTGTTTTAAGAATATTTTAACTAATATATTCATCAACCTTTTACTATAGGGGTGACCAATATGTTAAATGTGATTGACCAGTATATTTCAAAAATAGTGTGGTAGCTCACACACTTCTCAAAAAAAAAAATTTAAATGTTGGCCTCCCTTTGTCATCAGAGTAAGGTTGTGTATCATAAATGAAATGAATTATATTGTGCCATGAAAGTTCATGCAGTAATAATGCTAGGTATGCAAATATTCCTTGTGTATTTGGTACATATATAAATAGATATATTTAGTATTTTTTTTTCAATACAGGTGGATAATTTTTACCAGGTCATTTAAAAAGTAGCTTGCAAGCCAAAAAAGTATGGGCAACCCTGTTTTAAAAAGTAACTTAGAGGCAATTATGGCATAATGTTTATTTGGATTTGGCTAATGTGGATTTGGCTACCTGAGTTCAAATCCTGATTAAGGTTGTTTGCATTTTTAAAAAAAAATAATACCCTTGGAAAAGGTATGAATCCAATTATTCTCCCTTTAGCTATGGTTAAATAGTAGAGTAGACTGGGCTCTTTAACCTTGATATGATCTAGAAGGAAAACTCTGAATTTAATCCTGGAGAGGGATGGCCTTTGCCAGGCTATTTCTGTCTAAGACAGTTGTGCCCCATGATCAAACAAGATCATAGGATGTGTCTTTTGTCTGTTTTTAAAAGTAACTTAATTTCTTTCCTTCTTTTTCTCCCTTCATCTTGACACTATGTTTGATCAAACTCTTAAGGAGATACCATCGAGTGAGCTTGTGAATTGTATGACAGTCTCATTTGCATAAAGTTTTTTTTTTTTTTTTTTTTCTGAGACTCCGACATTCAATCACAGAAAGCTTTCACTATTTACAGTATTTAAGTTTTTGACAATGTTTCAATAGGTTTTTGGTTGGTTTACAGCATATTAACCTTTGTGGTTTATTCAATGCCAAATGCTGTTTATATATATATATATATATGTGTGTGTATATATGATTTATGCCCCCCAACCTCTTTACTACACAAAAATTATAAATATGAATGTACCATGAATATGATTTCCTAACCAAGGCATAAAATAAACTGAGATGGGATGACTTGTCATTAAAATCAACTATTTTTATAATCTTGAAATTCAAGACAATAATGAACATCAAAGAATACAACAGCCAATAATTGCCATCATCAAAGTGTGCTCACAGCAGGGATTCCTTTAACTTTATCTTGCCGTTCATCCTTATTTCCATTGCTTTTGGTAAGTCCTCTAGACGGTATCCAGTGTCTGCATATAGCTGACAAATGTAAGTTTTTATTGGTCGACCAACACTGGTGTGTCCATGTGTAAAAGTTGAAATGAGAGCATTGCTTATGAGTTTATTCTTACTTCACTGTCAGTATCCAGCATGTCTTGTCTGTTTTACTTGGATGGTTTATGTGGTGGGAGGAAAGTGGCTTTACAGCTGTTGTTTTGTAGGGTGCTGCTTCCAGGATTGTTCATCATTCGCATCAAGCTTTTTCTTCAGGCATTTCATTCAAGTCCAAACAGTAAAATCATGTAGTACTACTCACACTGCTACAACTTAGTAGAATTCAAAGATGAGGATATTAGCCTGGATGACTCCAAGAAAGTAAATTAGAGAATTAAATACTTGGAAATTTTTGTTGAGAAAAATCTGTGTTATCTTAATGTAAATCATCCAGTGTTATTGATAACAATGGCATTCTATGAAATTTCCGAAGACAGACAAGTTGGCATCTTGTGGATAGTGAATGAAAGAGTTAAGATTTATATACCTTAGTAGTTCCTTGGAGATGATAAGTTATTTCTCTTTTTTTTTTCTTCTTGAAAATGGGGGGGGTTCTTTTTTTTTTTTTTTTTAAATCTCTAATCTTTTATTTTTTTCATGCAGCTTTTAGAATATAAATGGAATCATATATTCTGTTTATTGCATTATTTACTATTTACAAAAGAAGTACAAGATATTTTTATAACAATAGCCTTAATTTTAAATTCTTCATTAAATCTTTTGTTGATGGGAGAGGCATGTGTTAACAGGCTGTTTAGATTTTTCTTTTCTTTAACGACCTCTCCCACTTATTCAACCTGTGCATGAAAAACCATGGCAGTGTCAAGAGCTTTTCTTATAGAAGGACGACTTTCCTCTTGAATTACGATGTTCATTCAGTTTTTTTAAAAAATGGGGGGAGGGAAAAGAAGAAATTAACAAACAAAATAATTGATTGACCATTTAGAAGTGAAGATGACAAACACATATCTTAAATTTAAAATGAATTTCTGATTACCAAGTATATTTTCTTCTGTTGACAAATTAGGTGTATACATGATTAGGAACATTTTTTTCTTTTTTTTCCAGTTTATCTTACTCTTTGTGAGTTTTTCACACCAAATTTTAACTGGTGATTTTTTCACTGAAATCTGAGTGACAGTAAATCTCTACAGCTCCCCAGGACTCTACTCAGTATTTTGTTGATCTCAACAGTGCTGCAGTTTGAACAGTATCAGGTCATCCTTTCCCTCAGTCTCTTTTCGAGGTTCTCTAAGATTGTTTTAAGTGCTATAACTATATCATTGTTCCATAACTTTTTCAGCTATCTGGCAAGATGCAGGTATTAATATAGTCTTTGATTTTCCTCTATTTCAACTTTGATCTGCTTGAATGATAAAGTCTAAGAGTTAAAAAGTTCTTTTCTTTATATTAATTAAAACTAGGTCTGTTCTTCTGGCCAGGATTGAGTGATTTGTTTTTATCATAAATTTTCCAAGAATTTTTGTTTTATTTTCTAGGAAAGTTTCTGATTTGTGCATATATCATTTGTCTGTATGGTCAAAGATAAGTCTCTTGCACAAATCTCAGTGGATCACCTTTACTACTCAGTCATGTCAACACTTGATATTCTCCTGCATCTTACCAATTTTACCTATTATTAGTTCTTATGGTGTTATTTATATTTATGAATAGATATTCAACTTCTCTTTCAATTTTTCCTCCTTGTGAGTTTTTCACACCAGCTCTAACTGGTGGTTTTTCTCTGAATTCCTAGTGACAACAAGTCTACTTTGGTTTCCTGAACTCTTCTAAGTATTTGGGGGTTGGTTCACTTGGTGTAGTAGCTGTCGTCCTGGAGTGCAGCAACATAGCAAACTCCAGTTGTGCTATTATGTTCACTTTCAGACTAATCCCTCTGGAAAGATATGAACTCCCCTATTCCTCTAGATATGTGTTAAGTCGTACCACTTTTATTCCTCTATAAGGATGGCTTTGGCAGTAAATAACCCACAAAGATTGATATGCCACTAAAACAAAGAACCTGAACCTAAATATTCTAGCTGATCTTAACAGTGTTGTGGTCTGGATGGTCTTGGTTTTTCTTCTGATCTCTAATACCTCCTGTTTCTTTTTTAGGCCTTTGGGAATTGTTCCAAGGGCACCAACTACAGTTGATGTCACCATCATCTTTATGTTCCTCAGCCTGTTATATAATGTATTGAGAAATGGTAGATTATTGTAAATCTGACAAGATGATAAAAATGAATAGAAAAGTCGATAAATCAAACACTTACAATGGGTTTAGTAGTAATATTTCATTCTTTATTCATGGAAGAACTTCTTCAGAGTAAAAATTTTGAGTTTTTCTACATTCTAGTAATTGAGGAAATAGATAAAATAATGGAGAATTTAAAAAGGTATAAAGAGAGGGAAAGAGTCTAAAGACAAGAGACAGATAAGGAAAGAACAGGGAGAATAATCCCTACCACCATCACTCAAACCTATATCTATTTTCCTCCCTTTATTTTATCTATTTCATCAACTGCTAGAATGTAGAAAAACTCTAAAAATGTTTAGTCTGAATAAGTTCTTCTGTGAATAAAGAACAAAATATTACCACTAAACCCATTGTAAGTGTTTGTTTTATTCACTTTTCCTCTTATTTTTGTATTTATATATATGTGTGTGGGATTTGTGCACCCACCAAACAAAATCTCTTAAGAAACAATTTACTCTGTGTAAACAAAATCTATACTTATACTAAACTGAATTGATTGAATTAGAACTGTTTGATAAACTGAATAGTTTGAAATAAGAGTGTTTTTGACAATTAAACTATGTACCCATGCTAAACTGAATTGTTTGAAATAGAACTGATTATTTGTATAAAAATGGATTTGGCCTTAAATGATCTACAAAGGCTAATATGCGATAAAACCCAACCAACCAAATCAAAATAGGAATTTAAAAATTCACACACACACACACACACATATATATATAAAATGTAGTTTGCTATATTTATAAATAAATAGTTCTTAGTATTCTTGATGGAGAATATGTAGATCTAAGTTAGGATAGTGTAGACACAGTCAGTAATGCTTAGAGACCATCTATTTATCAATAAGAGCTGTTAACTTTGTGTCTACTCTATTCTAACTTAGATCTATGTATATAAGTGGTTGACTCTAAAGTTCTTAATGGCAAAAAGGAGGGAAAAAACTATGGCTTCTCTGAATCAAAAAGGTTAATGGCTTTAGTCGTTAAGTTTACTTTTTAAGGTTAGTTGGATATTTTTATCACAATATATTTTTAACACTGTAGCTTAGGATGTTATACACACAAATTTTGGTTAGAATTTTCCCATGTTGAAATCATAAGTCTTTTTTCCCCTTTTTTGCCATTACATATTTTAGAGTCAACCTCTTTTTGTGTTAGAAAAATAAAACAACCTCTTTGATATAGTATGAAGCCATGTCTTATTTCTTTTATTATCCTCATAAACCCATATAAGTAGGATGATGTTGACAATTGGCTATTGTTGTCATTAGTAAATATGCAACTGTCTCAGTCACTAGGCAGACAGACTATTTCAAAGTCTTTATCTATTCTCTTTCTGAAAAGATTCCAATTTGCTGACATTTTATGGCTTGGGTTTTAATAAAATTAAAAATAACTCAAATTCCACAAATATACTTTATTTCTTTTATTTTCTTAATATTTGCTTTTTGTATAATTTTCAGATTGAATATGAAATTAAAATGGAAGGGAAAAAAGATAATGTGATTGAATCCAAGAATTCGATGGGTTTGGTTTCTGTCATAAAATGCAATTGTTTCAATTGTTAAAAGATGCACACATTCATTTAGGAAGTGATCTATCTATAATGGGGGAAAACAAAAGCAAAAAAGAAAAAAGTTTTAATCATGAGATGATAGCTATTAAGCTTTAGCTAGTCTGGCCCAAGGTCATTATAATGGGAAAACAGGTAAAAGTATTAAATTGTCATATCTACAAGATGGATAGAAAAATTGTAATGCTAGGTGGATATACTATTGTGATGTTAAGTCTTTTTTATGTTTGGCTTCCAAAAAATACTCCAGTATCTTAATCTTTGCTATAGATACCAAGTTGTATCCTTAATCTTTTTTTGTGCTATAGGGACATGATATTTTAAAAATGAATCACTTAAAATACTTGAAACAATATAAGTATGTGCAAATTATTCATTAGTATCTAATAGGAATACTTGAACCCATATAACTCTATACATATTATTTCTATTAAGAATGATTAATTGAGACTCTAATTCTTTACAAATGATTATCATTAGTTACTTGAAACAATCTAATTGCTTGCAAAAAATGAAAACAAAAAGGAAAGAGACTGGCTTCCATATTAAATAATCTGACAAGGGTTGGCATGTCCTAAAACCAACCAAGCAATCCACCTATTTATAATTGATATTTACTAAGTTTAATTATATATACATCATGACTGAGCAGAGAGAAATGCTGATACAGAATATTATGTTGTTCTGACCTTCCAAATCGGCTTGTCTGCCTTGGATTTTAGCAATCAAAATCTTAGTTTGAATTTGGGTTCCTAAACTGATAATGTTAGTGAGAAGTATACAACTACTTGAGCTACAAAACAGACCCTGGTTGAACAGCTGTTGATAGAAACAGTATTGTGAGTTGGCTGACCGTAGTTGAGGGTGACCCAAAGGCTCCCTTTTTAGTAACCACTACACTGAAGTTTAGGGGAGGGTGCTACTCCTTTTCCTGGATTGCACCATTTATCTTTGATCCATACCTTATAATGCAGAGTGTTAAGCAAGGAGGCATCAAGTACCATTTTTAAAGTCTTTGATATGACTCAATCTGGGATTGAAGCTTGGTCTCCTAGACCATTAGCGAACACTCAAACCATTAGTAAATATAATTTCTTGTGAATTCATGGAAGATATAATCTAATGTCTGTGAGGAGAACTGAAATGTTAATATGGTTTATAAAGTAAATTATGAATGAAAGGTGTGGTAATGACTGTTATGAAAATGACAAGGTTATTCTCAGCTTTTAACATTTAAATTTGTAACCTGAAGAGAAATGCAAATATATAGTTGTTCTTAAGTGTTACGATTAAGGAAATATTGGCATTACAATATTTTAACGGTTGATAATGGCCAAGAATTACCTGTAATAAAAATAGCAATAGAATTATGAAGTATCATTTAATTATACTAGGTAGCAAAATAATACGTATTTACCAGCTCCTACTCTCCTATGAAAGCAGAATTCTGCACACAATGAAGTATATTCTTGAGTCTCTCCTGCATATAGCTGAGTGGAGCCAAAAATAGCTCAGTTCCCTCAGCATTTTCCCTTAGGGGTACTTCAGATATTGAACCTGATCTTCCCCCCTCTTTCAGGACAATGCTATAGGTGCTCTCTGGAGTTTGGTGGGTTCCTAAAGCTGAGCCAGTTAGTTTATTCTTAGCCATATATAACTGGGATTTTGTGCTGGGTAGAAAAATATTGCTATTTTCAAAGATAAGCTTATCTGAGAAATTGTATGTTTATAGTTACATAGCTTTGCTTAGGAACAGCAAATACTGTAAGCAAGCTAAGTGGTCACCCATCTCAAAAAGAAATTGACTCATCACTACTTAACTTTGGTGATCTGTTAGGAACCTGAGTCCCAACATTGGTTAAGTCTTTTTTTTTTTTTTTTTTAAGCTTTGTATAATCTGGCACAGGCTTTAGGTTACTAACAGTACCTGCTGTTACTAAGTAGTCACCCATCTAAGCACTGAACGGGTTTGTTGCTGCTTAACTAGTGATTTGATGGGAACTGATGCTTTCATCATAATTTTACCATAAATGAGAAATTTGTAGACTTATTATTTACTAAGGTTTATTTAGTCTGGAACACAGGTCTTAGGTTGCTCACTGTACTTGTTGTTACTAAGTGGTCACCACCTGAGTACTAAATAAGGTCATTGTTACTTTGGTGATCTGATGGGAATTGGTGCTTTCATTGTGACTTGTTCGTATGTCAAAAAATTGTATGTTGATTGAAAAAGAAATTGTAGTGAAAAATATTTTTTCTTAAAAACCATTGTATTTATATAATATAAATATGAAACTTTTTTTTTTTTTTGAGGAGATAAAATTCACTATAAATTATTTCTGAAGACATTTTTTAGTTTTACAATTCAGTTATTCAAAATGAATTTTTTTTTTTTCTCTCTTTTAGATGAATAATCTGGTTTCTGGAATAAAATTTCAGACCTTCTCATTGTTAGAGTCTCCTCTACAAATCAACAATATCCTTTAAATAGTTTATCTATAATTTTATCCCAGGAATGTTATCTGTCTCATCAGGAAATTCTACCTTGTTCCATTAATAAGAACACTACAACCGAAATGACTGCACAATGAATTTATGAGCTGAAATAGTGAATGAAATATCTTCAGATCATAAGTTAAGAATGAAAGCAAGTCTCTTAAAGTCTGTTCTATAAGACACAGAAAAAAAATCAATTTATCTTCATCTTAAGGTCATCTTCACATTTATTTTGTTACTTTTAGTTTCCATCAATGATCTAAAAGAAAAATGCATATTTTTGTCTTAATGAAACTCGGCATATGCCAATATATAGAAACGAAATCAGGTTACAATGCAATAGACTACACGCATTTAGAATCAATAGACCTCTGTGTGTGTGTGTGTGCGTAGATGGTATTTTTTTTGCCTTGATATGTAGGAGTGGATGTGTAATCTTTTTGTTGAAATTATAGAATTTTTTTAAAAACATTTCCAATTAAAATTCATGAGGTCAAGTTAATTGTTTTTAAGTGAGAGATAATTTCTCTTAGGCTGACCATTTTAATGCTTTGAAATGGATGATTGAGGTTTTTCTTGAAATTTTTAATTATTGAAGCGAGGTTTTTAATTAAGTCTGCTTTAGATTTTAATCAGATATAAAACAGGTTTCTTGTTCCGTTTTTCCTTTTTTTTCCTTTTATACGTTGTCATCATTCACATCAAATTATCTTAGCCTTATAAAAACAAGGGAGATAACCATTGTTTGAATTTTTGCCAGCATTGTCATAATTCTATTACAATGAAAAGAAAAATAAATCATTTTCAAAAAGAAACTAACGTAGTTTTAATTTTTTGTATTTTTTTGTCGGCATTGTAATTGCTATTTATATAAGAAAACAAATTTGTATTGTGCAATTTCTACCTGAATTTCTTGGATGCAGTGTTGTTCTTATCTTAAATTGATTATTTTAGTTTTTTTTTATTTTTTAATTTGATTTCATTAGAATTACTTGAATGCTAGGTGCTAGGAAAAATATATTGTCAAGTCCCAACTCATTGAGGACCAATATCAGCATTAGTATATCCATGATATACTAATTCTGAACACAATGGAAAGAGAGACAAGATAAACTCATTTACACATACAGACGAACCAGACATGCAGGACACTGCTGGAGAAGCTGGGACGAGCTCATAAGTGATGTACTCCTATGGACCCCCACATATGGCAGGGCAAAAGCAGGATGACCAGCTCGAACATACATTCAGCAGCTATGTGCGGATACAGGATGTAGCTCTGAAGACCTGCCAGAGGTGATGAACGATAGGGAGAAGTGGCGAGAGAGGGTCAGGAATATCCGTGTTAGCGGCATGACATGATGATGATGACACATACAAGAATATTCAACTTTTTATATACATAATTGTAGATTTCGTACGGTAATATAGATGATTGATAATAACTGTTTATCTAATTTCTCTCCTTGAAACTGCTTGTCAGCAGTACTAAATACCAAGAGTCTCAAAAGAACCCTGTAGTAATCTGACATCCAGCTATGTCTGAATATGGCACTTGGATCTCTTATGGTGGGGGCTACATAAATATTGAGACTCATGCGTGACAGAGACAAAACTTCTTGGCCTTGTTGGCATTCTCTTATTGAGGCACCTCAGACACTAAGCAATGAACTTAGTCCTGCAAAGTGGGTAAAGCCTGGGGAAAACATTCCCTTAGACGAAGTGTTAAATAGCCAACATCACAGCACGAATACTGCAACACTGGCTGCTAAAACACCCAGCATTCATGCTGAGTGGGTTTTTAATTACAAATCTCCAATTGCCCAGTCAGCTAGCTGCTTCTCTGCAGAGGTGTAAGATCCCTGCCAATCAGTGTCCTGGATATGACACTAAACAATCTGATGGTGAGGTTCCAGTAATGCAGGAGCTTTGGGGAATGCAAAGTACCTCTTCATTGCCATTGCTCCCAGGTCTACTCAGGCCTCGGAGTGGTATCACCTGACAGGGCCCTATCTATGGATCAAATAGGACTAAACTGTATACTTATACTAAACTGAATTGCTTAAATTAGGACTGTGTTTTTTTTTTTTTTACATTTAAACTGCATACTTATGCTAAACAGAATTGTTTAATATAGAACTGTTTTAACATTTAACTGTGTGTAAACAAAAACTATACATACACTAAACTGAATTGTTTGATTAGAACTATTTGACTAAACTGAATAGCTTGAAATAGAAATGTTTTTGACAGATAAACTATGTACTTATGCAAAACTGAATTGTTTGAAAGAAGACTAATTATTTGTATAAAAATGGATTTGGCATTAAATATCTTACAAAGGTTAATATGCCATAAAACCCAAACAAAGAAATCTCCAAAGAAACCATCTCTCTGCATGTCAAATCTCTACACTCCACTCTTTATATATTTGAGTGCTTGAAACTCGGTCTGTCAATTTCTGCACTTAAGTTTCCATACATCTGGGTGCCTGAACCAAACCATGTCTCTGACAGGATGCTCAAGTTGTCTTTTCTATAACTTTAAGGATGTGTTTGATCCAAGCAGGCTAGACACAGCTGGGTTCTCCTACAATTAGATATATGCAAATAATATCAAGAGAAAGAATAAATATATGTGTCCTATGGTTGAGTTATTCCATAAACAAGCAGTATATGGAAGGGGTACAAATCAAAAGCAGTCTACTTGACAAGTGTGGATGATATAGCCATGTGGCTTTACCATTCCTTGGCAGTCAGACACAAAGTCTCTATCGTTCAAAGGACAGAAGTAAAAAGAGATTGAAAATCGTTTTCCTGTGACACACTATGGGATCCCGAATAGACATGCTAACTCTCTCTTGGAGTTAATTATTTATTGTATCCCTACACTTAGTTACACTTATTTTAGGAGGCATGCTTAGCATTGCAGTAATCACCATGGGAAATCAAATCAGCAACCTGTTTAAATCCTGGACAAAGCTGTTTGTATTTCACTTTGTGCAAATGGTCCTGGGAAAGGCACAAGTCCGCTTGTTCTCCCTCCAGCCATGGTTTAATAGTAGGATAGATTAGGTTCTTCTACTTTGGTCAGGCAACCAGTCTTAAAGAACAAAAATTATTGAAAATAGCTGTACTCTCCTTTAAAAAATGACTTTTTGTCATATCCTGCTTCTGGTAGAGAAGTTGGGTAAATACATTAGTTTTTATGACAATATTTAGACCACTGTATGCTATATTCTTTCTTTTTGAATTTCTGATAAGGTGTTGTGACTATTATACATTGATTTATTCAGATAGCTTCCTTATGAATTTTTTATTTTAAGAATATTTTCACTTTTCTAGTTGCTGGTCTTTCTGTATAAAATAAAGTGTTGTTTCTATTATATATTGATTTTTTTTTTTAAATAATCATTGTGTATACTGTGCACTTATAATTGCAAGCTTAAAGTCACTCAGGCATTTTCATATATTTGTATAAAAGGTTATTAATTGAATAAAAGCTTTTTTTTAACAAAAAATAACTTTTGCTTCAACTTTGAAGAACATAATGTTGTAAGTTTTATTTCCTTGTGAATTAACTGTAAAACTTATACATTTCTTTTCATATGCTACTTCTGTTTTTAATGTAAGGTTTAAGCTGACATATTTCTTAAACATGCATTAACAAAAACAAATTTAATAATTATTTTTCTCTAACCTTTTTTTTTCTAAGTCCATTGAATATAATTAATTCTATTAAATATCTTTGTATCATTGAAGGTTTTTAGAACAAGACTAAAGTTTTTATGGATGCGGGAAAATTTTTTTTTCTTTTTTGCTTTTACATTTAAAAGTATGCAAGCATATATGTGCATATGAACCAATGTTACTTTATGTATGGTCATGTGATGTCTTAGTGTCTCGTTACAGCATTGTTCCAGTCTAAATAAGAGTAACTTGCTGGTTTTGTTTTCATTCTGAATCGTCTTAATGATCTGAAGGGTTTCATGTCTGGCAAGACCTAAATATCCTTTTGATGTTTCCAGAGAACAAATCTATCATCTGTGTCTGAGCCAGTTCATATGTTATCACGGCAAACTACATTAGAGCAAAGCCTTTGAAGTCATCTATGTAAATATTGGCCATTACAGATGATTGTGGGCAAACCCTTCCTTTCCATTGCTCTATGTTGTCAAATTAAAGTCTGTTCAAGTTGAAAAGCAACCATCTTTCAAACCCATGATCCTCTGTCTGTGCCTCATATCGCACTTAAATCTTGGTAACCACTGCCTGTATTAGCCTTCTTGGATATTTTCCAAAAAATATTAAAAAAAAAAAAGAGAGAGAATTATACACCATTTTCTTTGTGCTACCAAATAGGGATAGTTGTTTTTCCAATAGGATCAGATCACTCTTCAGTAAAAGCCTGGCCAGCTGACAAGGTTTTATCAGTAAAGATGTGTGAACAGGCATCAAGTAGTCAAACTTAATCTCCCAGGAGAAATTGATACCAAGATCTTTGATTGGTTCCTGCAAGCATTCCCAGTTTTTCTGTATCTGTAATAAAGTGAGGGGAGTTCCACGTGGTATAATGGCTAACATGCTGGACTGCAACATCATAGTAAGTAAGTTCGAATTCTGGTCATGCTATCACATTTACTTTTGGACTAATAACCTTGGAAAATGTATGAACTTCTTTATCCTCTGCACCAGATACAGGTAAAATAGTACTACTACTGTTCTTCTACAAGGATGACTTATACCTCCAGCTATAGTTTAAATAGTACCACTACTGTCCTTCTATTAGGATGACTTATCTCTCCAGCTATGGGTTGAATAACCACTACAGTACTTCTATAAGGATGACTTAGGTATTAAATAACCCATGAAGGTTGATATGCTATTAAAACAAAGAAAACAAACCTATTATAAGGTTTGTTTTGCTGGGGGTTAATTATTTTCATTGGAAATTTTTTTCACAATGGAAACAATCAGATTCTAAAAAAAAATTTTTTTTTAATGATTTTAAATCAACAAAACTGCTTGTTCCACATGGCATCTTTGTTTTTTTTTAAAAGAATGCTGGAGAGTTCAACAGTTTGTGCTCAGTCTCTTTCCTCTCTGTTTACTTGTTGGCCTTATTTATTAAGAAAATAATGATTTTATTTTTTATTTCTTTCTGCTAAACTTATCATTGTCTGGGGAAAGTCTTACAATGCTATTGTTGTTCAGAATTGTTTTGCTTGATTGTTCTTCTTCTCTTACATTTCATTTGGCACAGGGAAACCATTCTTCTATCTGACTTGGTTCATCTTTAATAATTCCTTTGTTAGAATTAAAACATCATGACAGCAGATGTTCTTCTTGGCTTGCAAGTTTTTTTGTTGTTTTTTTTCATTTCTGTGTAATCTGTAATTGAAATTCATGTTTTTATAGGGCAACAAATTTTCTTTTTTCTTCTTTGATGTGCTCACAAGTTCTGTTAAATTCTCAGTACTCTTTAAATTTAACAGTATGATCTCTTGTGGTTTTCTCTGACATTATGAGATTATTTTTGGTGGTTATTTAGAATTGGTGTCAAGGGAGTCTTCGTAGTGCGGTGGCTAATGTGCTGGACTGCAAAATCATAGTGGATGAGTTCAAACTCCATTCATTCTATTATGTTCACTTTTGGACTACTACCCTTTGGAAAGGGGGAACTTTCTTGTCCCATTACCTGCCATGAATTAAATAATACCATTATTGTTCTTCTACAAGAATGGCTTTGTCTTTAACCTATGAAGGTTGATATACCATTAAACGAAAAAGAAGAATTGATATCTGTTCAGGAATGCAAAAAGAAAAAGTACACTAAACAATTTTGTGTCCAATATGGGAATTTTTCTAGTTTAAATCATTACTCCCAGGTCCACTCTGACCCAGAGTGGTAGTACCTGTTAAAGTCCCATGTAGGGGTCAAATAGATCTGTGTAAAAATTATTTTTATTTGATAAGACTGTGTGCACCTCCCTGCCCCTTCCAAAAAAAAACATTCAAGAAACAACCACACAAAAAATGTAAATATGAACATATAATGATGGTTTGGCTTTGTTTAATGACATATCCACTATCATGGATTATCTAATATCAAAGCCATTCTTATTGAAGAACAGCAGCTGGAGGGATAAGGAGGTTCATACATTGCCCAAAGATATTAGTCTGAATGGCTTGGGGACTCCTCTCAAACCTATAATGAATGTGATTCCCTAACTTCTAGACATAAAATAACCTTGGATGGGTTGACATGCTGTTAAAATCAATCAAGTTAACATACCCAAACTCTAAAAATACTTTAAAAATACCTAAATAGAAAAAAATAATACACTAAAAATATATTCTGCTTGGTTATGACATTGTGCTATAGACTATTTTTGTTTTATTATAATGTCATTTGGCTTTTAAATTTGATTTGATTCAAGCCCCAAAATAGGTTTTCATATACAAAATGCTATCATGTATTTTGTTGGGAACAGTTCTTTGCAATCCTTGGCAGATACCAATTCTAAACACATTGTATCTTTTTAAAGTATCTTAAGTCAGTATTTAACAATCTTTCCTTGGAGAATAGTATGTGATTAGTTTGATAAGAGGAACCTGTGGGGATTAGACCAAAAATTTCCAAATTTTTGTTGCAATTAATGTCACTAAGGTGTCAGACAACAACTTTTCCTTTTGGTTCAATAAAGCAGATGCTACTCTAGAATTAGACTTTTTAGGACCAGGCTTTCTTTTTTTTCTAAGTCCTGCTTTAAGGCAAACTTAACAAGTACTAAACTTTAATTTCACCCTGTTGTTTTAAGCCTTCTATTTTGATTTTGGAAAGTTATTACACTTATAGAGCTATTTGCTAAATAAACTTAGTCTGGCTTAAGGCTACAATTAGGAGCAGCCAGAGAAGAGTGGACTTACTACACTAGCTATAATTTGTGTGATAGACACTTTAGCTATCACTCTACAGCAGACACTAAAAATTACATATTCTATTTGGCTTAATTTAGTCTAGTACAGGAACACAATAAAGAGGTATATTAATCATTATACTAGATATAGTCAACAAGGCTGGTTAGTTAACCATTACTTCATGGTAATCATCCTAATTATTTCTCAGTTTATCAAAAATAATTTTTTTTCTTGTAAAGGAAAAGATAGATGAAAATATTTGGTTACAGGTAAAAAAATGTCTGCATTATTTATAACCTGTGATAGACACTTTAAACACAGGAAAAATTAGGTTCTTTGGCTGAGAATAATACTTAATCTACAAATTGAAGAATTGTTTTTTTATACTGAAAAGAACATTGCATTTGGTTCACATAATTAACAAAGGACAATCTAAAAAATCAAGCTGCAAGTCCTAAAATAGAATTGACAATTATTTCAGGCATTTATCTACTTTTGTATGATATATGGGCAAAATATCTCCTCAGCTGCTCCAGGTCACTCAGATTTTTACTATCTTCATTGCCATCAATGAATTTTTAAAAATCACTTTCTAATTCACTGCCAAAGTAAGAAATCCCAGAACAAGGAAATTTCTCTTGAGATATCTATCAGCCACTCCAGGTCAATGTTACTTTTACTGCCTTCATCACCATCTTAAATCACAATCCGATTCATTGCCAAAGTAAGAAGTCTCAGAACAAGAAAATTTCTCTTGAGATATCTTGTCAGCCACTCCAGGTCAATTGTTGCTTTCACTGTCTTCATCACCATCTGTAAATTGTCTTAAATCACTATCCAGTTTACTGCCAGAATAAGACGGCCTAATCTAATCTAAGGATTTAATTAAAGTACACTGCAAATTAAACTTCCCTGAGGTCCATATTAATTTTGTTTTGCTCTTTGAAATATTTCTAGTGAGATATCATTGTAAGTCAATTACATTTGTCCTAACTGGAGGAATTCACTCAAGATTTAATCTGTTGATAAAGCCTTCATTTTGTGAAGCTCACATTTCATTTCCCTTCTTGGAGACTAAAAAGAAGAAATATCCTTCTTAGATAATCCATTTGGTGCCAAAGGAAGTAGGCCAATTTTGCTCTTTGAGAATCTCTACCTTAAGTCAATAGCTCAGGGTTGCAATTGAAGGCAAACATTTAGTGATAGGTAATTGTTATTAGTATTTGTTCAGCTTAGCTCTTAGCAGAGTACAAGGTAACAAGTGTAGAACACCCAATAAGGTTGTCCTGTTAGCTTGGCCTGTAAAATACATTGACTGCACTTCTTGCAGAGGAGTGCCCCCTCTTCCAATGGGACCACCTATTAATCAAAAAAAAAATAATGAGAAACCAAATATTAGTTAAGACCATACAAAAAACCCCAAATCAATGTACTTCACCATAAAACCAAAACCCTAAAAAGATTCAAGAGTGTAGAAAGTATGGATATTGAAATTGACTTCATAATTGTGAACCTCAAATTATTGGATATACATAGAAAAAATATAAGATATGTCTATGAGATAAGACCATCACCAAAGCTTGCATCTGTGAAGCAAAATTATCGACTAATTTTTTACTTGCATTCTAACAATTTATTTAATGAAAAAATATTTATTTACATACTATTCCCTTACAAATCATATATAGAAATACTTGTGGTGTAATGGATATTATCATTGGAAATAAACACAGGAATCTGAGTTCAAAACCTGGATGAGACTGTTTACATAGCATTTATACACTTGGGAAGGTTATGAATTCAACTATTCCACCTCCAGCTATGAGCCAAATAGTAGGGCAGATTATGCTTTTTAGCCTTGTTATGGCAACTGGTCTAGGAGAACTGTGAAATCAAACCTGTTAAACACCACTTAAAAAATTGACCGTGTGTCACATCTAGCTTGTGCTGAGGGATTGGTAAATAACTTAATCATATATACAAAAAAGAGATTTGGCATTTGATAACCCACAAGGGTTCATATGCTATGAAACAATAACCAAAGAAAAATATTTACTTACAAATCATATATGCAAAAAAAAAAAGATCTGGTATAAAATAACTAACAAAGTTTGATATGCCATTGAACAATAATCAAATTAAAACCCAATAGAGGTTAAACTCACTAAAATAGTAATGATTTGTATAAAACTAGTTTTGTTTTGGTTTAGTTTAATGGCATAACAATCATTGTTGGTTATTTAATGCCAAATTCTGTTTTCACATATATATTAGATATATGATTTGTAAACACATTTTGTAGATACACACAGTTAAATGATCAATCAATTTTATTACTAACAATTCAATTTAGTATGAGTCAAAGTTAAATGGTTCCAAGTATTGCTATGTATCATTAACGATTTAATTAAACATCAGTCATTTGTTTACACACAGTTAAATGATTACACAGTTCTATTTCAAACAATTCAATTTAGCATAAGTCGTTTTCACAATTTAAATGTGAAACAGTTCTATTTGATCCATAGATAGGACCCTATCATGTGCTATCAATCTGGAAGCGATGACAATGAAGGGGTACTCTACCTTCCCCAAAAGCTCAAGCATTACTGGAGCCTTATCATCAGATTGTTTAGTGTCATAGCTGGGACATTCGTTGGGTGGGGGTCTTACCCAGCCTGCAGAGATGCAGTCAATGTTTTCTAAAGTCCCAGCCAACTGGGCTAAAACCAGTTTTGTAACAGCTAGGTATGTAGTAATGATTATTTGTTATTGAACTGCTCTTTAGCTTTCAACACAAGAGATGAGTCATTACCATTTCAATGATTACTTGGACAATTGATTTCTTTCTTTTTTGTTGCTTCTGTTGAGACTACAATGCAGTATCATTTATTCTGCTTAGCCTGAACTATGGAGCACTCAGTAAGAATCAAATTCGCTTATAATGGCTTATATAGCTTGCTAGCTATTATACCAACATAAAGCATCCTAACCAATCCAGTGTGTGCTTTTCCTTGGGTCACTGTGCCCATACCAGTGACAAGCTTTTTATCAAGGAATCTATTGAGGGGACAGAGCATAGAGAGGAGTAGGTTCTTGTTTTTCTCAAGGGTATCAGTGCAAACTAAACAGTTAAATTGTCAATGCTGGAAACTGTTACTTCATCTTTCATCTTCACCAAGATAATTGTTTGTTTTTTTGTTTATTTAGTGGCATATCAATAATCAATTTAATCAATAGCTGGGCAAATAAAGTAGTTCATTCCTTTCACAAAGGTATTCGACCAAAAGTGAACATAATAGCATGACTGGGGTTTGAACTTGCTTACTACAATGTTGCATTTCAGCACATTAACCACTACACCACAGAAACTCTCCACACCGAGATAAACCAGAGTTTAGAGTATGACTATTGCATCCAGGCCATTGACCTTATGAGTAGAGTGTTTGCCAATGGTCTGGGAGGCCGGGGTTCAATCCCAGGTCAAGTCATACCAAAGACTCAAAAAATGGTACTTGATCCTGCCTTTCTCAACTCTCAGCATTATAAGGTAAGGATCAAGAATAAAGTGGAGCAATTCAGGGAATGGAGTAGTGCCCTCCCCTACACCTCGGTATAGTAGCTATTGAAAAAGGAGCCTTCGGGTTACTCTTGACTATGGTCAAGAACTTTACTTATTGCATCCTCTGTAAATTAAGTAAGCACCCTTTGGGGATCATGGGTATGACATTAAACAGCGTCTAGTTGTAAGGCTCCTGTTCTAGAACTCTGAGGAGTACCTTTTTATTACCATTACTCCCCGGTCTACTCTGACTCAATGTGGTATTACCTGTGAGGGTATTAACAATGAGTCAAGTAGATCAGTTTAAAAATTATCAATATTGGATAGAAATATTCTAAACCATAATTGTGTGCAAACAAATGGTTATAGACAAATAAAAAAAGAGCAATTTAAAAAAGAATGGAATGTAACATTGAAAATATAGTTAAGATTATAATCAACCATTTTGAAATGAATCAAATTTTGGGATTAAATAATCCATAAAGAGTTGATATGTCATTTAACAAATAAATCAAACCCAACCAAAATTAATTGAGCACCAGCTCATTTAGCTAAGGCTGTAGAATACACCAACAGCATCTCTACAAAAAGGTAAGACCCTACCCCCACGAGTATCCTGAATATGATACTAAACAATTTGATAGGGAGACTCCAGTAATGCTGGGGCTTTGGGGAATGTGGAGTACCCTTTCATTGTCATAGCTCCCAGGTCCACTCTGGTCTGGAGTGTTAGCACCTGATAGGGTTCTATCTATGAGTCAAATAGAACTGTTTGACATTTAAACTGAGTGCAAACAAATGACTTAGGCTAAACTGAATCATTTGAAATGTAACTGTTTGATCAATAAACTGTGTGTAAACAAATGACTGATGTTTAATTGAATTGTTAATGATACATAGCAATACTTGGAACCATTTAACTGTGTGCAAACAAATGATTAGTAGTAAACAGAATTATTCTAATAAGATAGCAATACTTGAAACCATTTAACTGTGTGTATAAAAAAAATTAGCTTAGGCTCATTTAACAATGTTATCAATAAAATTTGCTGAAAAATCATATATTTAATATTGAGCACTTTTATAATTGAGAATGTGTTATAAAACTTAGAATAAAAAGCATTTGATATTTATATATAATAGATTCTCTAGGGGTGTGGAGTACCCTTTCATTGCCATTACTCTAAGGTCGATTCTGATCTTGAGTGGTACTAGTTGTTAGGGCCCTATCTCTAAATCAAATAGATCTATTTAAAATTCATTCATATTAGACAGGAATACTTGAAACCATATAAAGGTGTGCAAACAAATGATAATTATTAAATTGGAATAGTTACCTTTAGTCTATGTAATTTTGTATGAATTATTAGTATTATATAAGAATACTTGAAATCACTCAACTATGTGTTCAGTTTTTGTATTAGATGGAAATACTTGATATCATATACCTATGCACACAATTGATTATAGAGAAATAAAAATTGTGTAATTAAAAAATGCAAGGGAACATCAAAAATATAGTTATGATTACAATCAAATATTCACAAAGGAATAAAATTTTGGGATTAAATAACTCATAAGAAGTTGATATGCCATTAAATTTATGAACATTTGCTAGAAAATGATGGTTAGCAAGTGTTGTGTTGGCAAACGATACTAAGTTTATCTGAATTACTGGTGGTACTTTGTGGAATTTGAGGGGGTGTCCTCATGGCGTAATGGTTAAAGCACTGTATGGATTGTGGAAACGTAGGAAGCAAATTTGAACTCCAGTCACACTTTACATTCACTTTCAAACTAATATCTTTGGGAAGGTATGAACCCCCTTATTCTCCGAGTTATGGGTTAAATAGTACCGCTACTGTTCTTCTTGAAGGATGAATGCGGCATTAAATAACCTATGAAGGTCGATATGCCATTAAACAAAGAAACAAAACCAAACCTTTGTGGGATTTGTTTTGTTGAAATGGGGGTTGGTTTACTTTTCTTGTCAGATGCAAAAGTGACTGATAACTTTGATGTTGTGGAAAAAGGTGAAAATTTCAGAGAAAAAAAAAAATAATGTCCTCGTTTATGAAGCCTTTATTATAAAATTAATGACTAAGGTCTCTGTTTTTGAAGCCTTCATAATAAAACAAAATATTTGAGTCATTTTTAGTTTGTTTCTGCTAATCACTTACCCATTCAAATGGGGCTTATTTTATGTTCTCTGGGGCTTTTTTCTCCCATCATACCCTTCTGATCAATTGTATATATATCATTTCACCTTATCGGGGTTTTAAGTAGGTCCATAGAGTGAATGAGGTATTGTGGTGGCAGTTTGTATGTTAGGGGATGAAAGGATGAATTTATTGTAAAGTGCGAATGAAGAGGATCGGAACTAGCTAGGGCTCCCTCGATAAAAATCAGGAAAAAAATACAGTTTTCGTCCCTTTCCCTTCCCCTCAAAAAATTTCAGGCCTTGTGCCCACTTTTTAATACTGTGTATTTTAAAGAAATAAAATCACTTAGCCATTCAATGATCATCATTTATCCTGTAATCAGTTGACAACACTATATAATCTTGTGAGTTTAATCCTAAGTGAGTGATCTACTTTTGTAGCCTTGTGCCATGCTAGAATTTGCTGAGTAAATATTGGCCATTTAGTTATATTTAAATTTCAAGACAAGATAACTCAGTGTTTGAAAAATATTATTTGGGTTATTTCATGATGCTGTGTCTTCATCCTGGTTTTCATTTCACCTGGTTGGCAGGGCTTAGAATATGCTAAATGTATCTTCTACAGAAAGTTAAGACACCCCCCTACTCATCTATGTAAACTGTATAACAAAAAAGGATTGTCCTGCATATGATACTAAACTGCATCTATTGGTGAGATTACAGTTCTGAAGATCTAGGGAACGTGGAGTAACCTTTTGTTGCCATTACTCTCAATTCAACTCAGACCTAGAGTTGTAGTACCTGTTAGGGTCCTATCCATAGGTCAATTAGATTTGGTTAAAAATCATTTGTATTAGGAATACATGAAACCAAATAACCATGTACAAACAAAGGATTATTATTAAACAGAATTATTAATGTTATATTGGAATGATTGAAACCATATCAGAGTCCAGCATATTAACTACTTGGCAATGGGAACTCTCCCTTTTAATCTGATTGATGGGTTACATTCTTCTGTATTTTCCTTCTATCACCAGTGATCAGGTTAAATGCCTAGATTTCAAACATTGATTTTCAAAGATACTGATCCTTCCTACTCTCTACAATTTGAACTCAATATTGAATACATGTAAAAATATGGGTGTTGAGTTCTGATTTTTTTTGTGTGGGGGGAAATAGGTGGATAGATAGGTTGACAAGTTCTTCTCATTTTGAATATTGGTGCAATACAATCTTCATACTTTCTTTTGTCCTGTTTTGGAATGAGGCTATATTAAGCTAAGCTTAGTATATATCAAACTTGGAATCTTTCTTTACTTTATGGCTAATATCTGAAACAATTTTTCAGTTCAGGCTTGAGTTACATAAATGATTTCTCTTTAAGTACTACTTCATCAATATTGTCTCCTTTTGGAACTGAAGAGGATGGACTAATTCTTTAAATAAAACGGCAACATCTTGAGTAGTTATGGGTCATTTGCAGTCGTTGACTTGTTTAGTGGAGTGTGACTAAAGATTTCTGAAATTGCTTTACTGCCTAAAGTCTCAAATCGTATTCTTGGATTGTGTCCTTCATCAAATATTAATAAGCTTCAAGAAGGAGAATAAGCAGGAATGGATTGTGAACCCATACCTTATGCAATCAAGGAGGCCTACCTCAGGTTTAATTGATTAACTGCTTCATTTAGTTCCCAATTCAAGGATGTTCTATTTTTGAGTAGTGGCAAAATGAGTTTAAATTTCATCCTAGACTGCTCATACTCTTGCCTATATACAGGGTATTTCAAAAATTTTGAAATAAAATGATCAGGTACAAATCAAGAATCATAAATGATTAAGTAATGGAAATTACATTTATTGAAAGTTAAAAAGATATCATTTTAGGATCTGCAGCCATTTAGTCTCAAACATGAATGAAAAATGTCAAGAGGAGCCTAGAAGTTCTTTGAGTTTCTGAGACAAACCTTGATGATTTTCATCATTAAGAGTTTTTGGACGGTTGATTTCATCTGTATTGTTATTTCCATAACATTTTGGCCGATATGTCCTCCAGACTTCTTCAGGTGTTTGTTTAACTTGGGAACCTACACAACACTTTGAACTACGTCCATTATAGAATCCACAGGGGTCACCTGTTCTGATTCCATTAACCATAACCTGGTACAAGTGTTTAGAATTCCTGTATTGTTACTTGCCAGCAGTCAGGATTGAACCTGCAATCTCCAGATGATTGTCTCCTTAGACGCTTAGGGAACCAATGCTTATAACCGTTATGCTATGTGTCTTCAGATTGGTTCCCTAAGCTTCTAAAGAGACCATCATCTAATATTACCAAGCACCAGCTCAGCAACAGGTTGGGAATGCAGAGAGATATAATGTTATAGTCCAAACAAAAACACACGTAAGATCTACCACTCCCATATGAACTACTCCTATTAGTGCAAAATCTCCAACAAAACAGTCATTACATAAGTCACAAATCCATCCACCAAAAAGCATTAAAGACAGACTAAAAAACTTGTCTCCTATAAGACCTGAACAACTTAAACAAAAATCACAAGCCCCCATTAGCCAAGCTGGAAAAATACAGATGAACACCAAAGTGAACAAGGAAAGACCAGGAAGCACATTTAAAATGACCTCAAGAACAAAGTCACCTATAAGAATCAAACAGTGAAATGCTCAGGGATCAACAAAACTCCTACGAAGAACCTATAATATAGAAAGTATGGATAGTGACACCGGCTGTGTAATTGCCAGCCTTAATCTTGAAGTATTAAATAACTACAGTATTTGAAATCACATAACTGTGGGCAAACGTATAAGTTCACTCACCTTTTTAAATGTTAGTATTTTACATATCATACTTACATGGTGCATTCAATAAGTTTCCAGACTTTTTATGTACATGCATTTAAAATTGTCGTAGACTCTTGAAAATTAAGTATGTTATTGCTATACATCTTATGAGATGACTGACCAATGTTTATGATTTCACGTTCAAATGAACAGCTACAGCAGCAATTGGAATACACCCTACTAAAGCCCGATTGTCACAGCTGGTGAATTTCAAAAATGCAATCTGACACTTTAGAAGAAAAATATGCAATAAAGTTCTGTTTAAAACTTGGAAAAAATGCCATGCAATGAAAGCTGGATCTACTGCTATGACCCAGAGACCAAGAGACAGAATTCCCAGTGGAAGTATACTGGCTCTCCCAGACCCAAGAAGGCCAGACAGAGCAAATCCACCCACAAACTTTTGATGATCCCTTTTTTTGACAGTACTGGCATGATCTACATGCACTGGGTTCCCACTGGACAGACGGTCAACAAGGCATACTATGCTGAGGTTTTAAGGGAGTTCAGGAAGAGATTCCGTCGGAAGAGGCCTGCACTCTTCAAATCAGGTCACTGGGATTTCCAGCAGGACAATGCACCAGTCCACAACTCCATCCTTGTCACAGACTATTTGACGAAAATGGGCATCAAGACAGTTCCTTACTCTCCCTATAGTCCAGGCCTTGCTCCCTGTGACTTTTGCTTATTCCCTAAGCTCGGAGGCTGTCATTATGAGACAATTAAGGAGATGAAAGAGGCTGTGATTAAGGTCATTGATACGATCACACAAGAGGACTTCCATGGGGCCTTGCAGAAATTGTTGGAACAGTAGAACAAGTGCATTGCAGCCGGAGGAGATTACTTCGAAGGGGACTAGAGTTTTATGTGTGTACTATCAATAAAAGTGGCCATACGAAAAAAGTCTGGAAACTTATTTAATGATCCTTGTATCTATATAAATGTGTGCAAACAAATGACTGATGTTAAATTGTTACTGTTACTTAGCAATTCAAGAAATCATCTTACTGTGTGCAAACGAATGAGGAAAAATGGAATGATTCATATTGGATAGAAATACTTGAAATCATTTAACTGTGAAGAAAAATGAGCTCAAGTTTGTTCAAAAATGTTATTACAAAAATATTCACACACCATGTGTAGTTGATATATAAGTCTAAACAGGATTTGGCATTAAACAATTTGCAGTGTTTGACATGACATAAAACCGAACCAACTTACGAAGGAGTGTTTTTGACATTTGGACTGCCTACTTATGTTAAACTAAATTGTTTAAAATAGAACTGTTTTTACATTTTACTGAAAAACATCTTACGAAAACTGTACTTATGTTAAACTGTACTGTTTGAAATAGAACTGTTTATATGTATAAGATTGTTTTGGCATTAGATAACCTAAAATGGTTGATATGCCATCAAACCAAACCAAACCAAACCAAATGAATAGGAATATTTCTTTTGAGTTATTTATTTTTAAGAGTTGATATGCTATGAGAGAAGCACTGATTGAATTAACATTATTTACTGGTAACCAAATGTTTTCAACTGATAGTTATATATCTGTTGTCAGGACACCTGGTAAATGAGCTCTTCATTTGGGAGGAATAGATTAAGTGTTGGAGGGGTGTGTTTCAAATTAGCCATGATTACTTGGTTTGTTTATTTAGGTGTTAATGTATCATCCCAAAGCTTTCCATCCTATTTCAAAACAGCACCATTAAGTTTTATGTTAAATCTATTTAGGGTCAGTGTTTGTAAATGTTTCATCTATTTACCTTCATGTGTTTCTGTTATCACTGTAATATCACCCAATGTATTTCTTTCTATGTTGGTGAACCTTGTACCTCTGCTAAAATTGTAACTGTTTGAGGGAAAGTATTGTTCTATAAATGTGTGCTTGTGTTATGCAGTTCATGATTTTATACCTATACTGTGAATAAAATCTAAATGATAAGGAATCAGATATGGTCCTGGGGCCAAAACATCATTACCAATAACCCAGAGTGCCCCAGCAGTATCTTATGAGACATTGTTACTTTTTTTACTACAGTGTAGGAATAGCAGATGCAAATGAAGCCTCATGAGCCCAGAAATGAAATGTTAATTCAATGAGGTGATATTTGAATTAACTGACCAGACGGCAATATCAAGATGCTGAGTGGTGAATGAAAACATCAGCTGGAAAGTTGAGACAATGTTTTACATTATCCAATCTTAAATGACTGACATTCTTTGTTTTTTTTTTTGTTTGTTTTGTTTTCTTTTTTTAAACTAGTAGCTCATGCTGACAAACAAATGAATTCTGTAGACTTTGGTATTTTCTGAACATTCTTTCCCTTCAATCGATTTAAAATCTCCGTCTGAGATTTATGCCATTGTGAGCACAAGTAACCAATTTTTGTGAGATGGCTCTGTACTCTATTTTCACTTAATGGTATTTGTCTCTCCAACACTGCCAGGATAATATACAGCCGTATCTTATATGTTTGTAATGTAGTAATGGTTATGTAGTGTCACGATCCATTTAGAATACACATTTTGAATTGGGTTATATATATATATATATATATATATATATATATATATATATATATATGCAATAAATGAAAGAATATGATCAACAAATGAGAACAGAGCTACTAAAAAGTTGTTGACTTTTTGAAGAAAAAATATTATACAAAAAATGATGTTGATTATAACTATATTTTCAGTCAAGATGTGATCTTCAGGCATTGTCATTGAATGTGGTCTTCACATAGGATACACTCTTCTGTACCATACATTAAGATATATAAAGTAGACATCAAAAAACAAATTAAGATTAAAAGATAATGAATGAAAATTGAAGAAATATATGAATATGTGTACGAATGTGTGTGTGTGTGTCTATCTTTTATTGGCAAAGTTGTCTGATATTTTCCACATTGCTGGCCACAATTTGCTTCTATCTCATTTTTGATCATTCCCTTCTTCTCCATACTGGGCTTAGTTGTTGGACTGTTTCATCTTTTCATCATCCATCTTGGAGGTCTTCTGTGTAGTCATTTCCAGTGTGGATATATATGTAAAGTTTGTTTGCATTTCATCTTTAATGGTATCTCAACCTTCATGGGTTATTTAATACCAAAGTCATCCTTGTTGAAGGACTGTAGTAGTACTATTTAATGCATAGCTGAGGAAGTAAAAGGGACCATACCTTTCCCAAGGGTATTAGTCCAGAAGTGAATGTAATAGTATGACTGGAATTTGAACTCACTTACTACAATGTCGCAGTCCAGCAAGTTAGCCACTACTTTACCTCATACATATAAGGGATTCTGAAAAGTGCTCAGATAAACCAGAAAAAGAATTACTTTTAAAAAAGAAAAATTATGATTCAGTTTTTTTGGAAGATTTTTAAAAAATTTGAGAAACCATATCAAGTGTGATGAACCTCAAAAACATTTTACATGGCTCCAGTTCATTCCTTTCTTGGTTAAGCTGAGAACTTTTCAGCATTCCCTTGTCTGTGTGGAAGGTTATATATATTCTACACTTGTCATTTGGAGAATTTTTCTTGTAAATGTTCCAAGATGGATATCTTGGGATAATCTTCATTCTTCCTGTTTTGTGGCTGATTTACAAATGGAAGAGTGAATTGCTTGCAATGGAAGATGATTAAGTCTCTTTATTTGCTGTACATTTAGCTCATTTTACATTTAAAAAAAATAAAATAAAAAGTGATCATTTCATTTAACAGTAATTCTCCCATCCACCCCACCTCATGTCAAAATGAAATGCTGTTCATTTAATCTTATTGATTTATTTACCATTTCCTCTTCAGTAAAACACATTCTTTTTCTCACTTTAGTGTCTTTCTTATTTGCCTTTAAACTCTCATAAAAATATTTCTTAGACATGTCAATCGTCTATATTAAATTATTTCTTCCTGTCACTCCAAAAAGTTTGATTGAAAACAGCCATTTTTTTTTCATTATCTTTTTTTTTACCCATGATGCTCTTTTTTCATTCTCTAATTTTCTTAATATATTAATTCCTTCTTTCTTTGACAATGGCTACATGCAATAAAAGCTTATCAGGAGATTATTGAAGCAGTTACAAAGAAATTACTCTGCCTGCAATTCTTCAGTTTTTGCTTTCTAAAAGCCTTTAACAATGCATTGTCTACTGTAATTTGATTTATTTAAACCATTTGATTATCTCTCCTCTGCATTTGTTTATAAGATAGACAATATTAAATAACAAATTTTGATAGCTGTTATTTTTTTCTTGTTAGTCACTCATAAAGGATCTTCATTCTTATTTCTTTCTTTGTTTCTTGTATATTGTATTATTCTCTGACTTCCTATAAAATGGAAAGGTCAATGGTGATCAAAAATACTTGAAGAGGTCAAAGGTTTTGCAACATTTTGGTAATGTGAGGTACAATTAGATTGCTCCAGATGGTTTTGCTGAGCTCATGAAGGTAACAAACCATACTGGACTATGAGATCCTGAACTTGCCTGATACTCCCCAAGAGCTACTTGCCTGATTTCTGTATGGCTTGATGTGCTTTCTTGGAATCTACAGCTTTAAACCTCTCTGACCTTTCTTGATTGTCAAGGTTCTTGTAACCTGAGTGAAATTTCTTGAACTATCTAATTATTGTTCTGTTCTCAACTGTGCCTTAACCATTCGCATAATAAATGTTTTGGTTTAATTTCATGGTGTTATGACCCAGTTTCAATTTGTGAAGTTTCTAAATCGGACTATATTGTACATTCATCTGTGCAGCTTTCAAATCACAAACAGAATGAAACAATGCACAATGTGACTACCATAATATCACCAACCACTGCCGGTACAGAGTGTTTCAATATACATGGGGACCCATGTGACTGTTAATAACTCTACTAATAAAAATGTTATGTTCTTTGTTTCAGTTTTGAAAATAGTATATTATAATGACTATTAATCCTCGATCAGAATGCCTTGGACAAGAGAGGAAAAAATATTTTGCCTCACTACTTATTTGGGGACAAAATCATTTAAAACTGTGCCAGCAAAGTTTTACCATAAGTTTATAACAATTGTTCCCAGAAAAGCCAAATTTATTGTTGTGTACACAAATTTCAAGCCACAGGGTCAGTAAACAACATCAACAAGAAGGCAGAAAATTCCTGATTTGGTAGGAAGTTGACTGCAAGATGTTCTGACAATGTAGATGTGATGAGAGATTCTGTCGGAAGGAGTCCTTAAAAGTCCTCTTTAGAACATTCCCAAGAACATGGTATTTCACATGCACTGTAGGATAAAGTCAATCAATTTCTGCCCTTGTCATTTGGTTTGACCTTTCTGAAGTGATATGATTGCTTTTTAAGACTAAGATTGAAAGATGACTTGATGCAATATGAAATATCATATTCATGGGTTGCATTTACTTTGAGACATCTAGTACTTTTCATGGCTTGAACTGCTTTGGTCATGTGATATAAATGCAGCAAACTAGCACATACTAAAATATTGCAAAACTTTTGACTCCTCCAAGTATATAGCTAGTTGGTTGGTTGGTTTTATGACCGTCAACTCAGTTATTTTACACTAAAATCTGTTTAACAATTCAATTATCTAAGATGCCCAAATATATATTCATAATCTTTATAAATGGGTAAACACTTCATCTATTGGATCCATAGATAGTACCCTAACAGGTACTACCTTTCTGGATGAGGGTGGACTTGAGAGTGATGATAACTTAGGGTTGAACTCACACACTCTAAAGTTCCAAAACTGGAACATCACAATTGGATACAATTTAGTGTCAATAGGTAAAAAGGTGAAAGCTTTAAAAATATTCAAATAGATGATGATAATGATAATAAATGTTATATAATAATATTACTTTCCTGAAATGGCCAATAACAAAACCAAATTCAATTGCAAAACTCAATAATTTATATATTTAACTAGCCAACATACTCATCTATGGTTGGTTTAGAAGTGAAGACTTAGATTGCTAAAATTCTCACATCAATACATAAAATCATAACCCAGCAAAAACATCACTACATACTAAGATTTTCTTTGCAGAGCAATACACTTAAAATGTTCTTAGTGAATATAGCAATTTCCAGTTCAATATGCTTGTAATGATGATCTTGTCATATTAGCAATTATATCAAACCTCTTTTAATTGTCCATTGCTTAGTCAGCTGTGGCTGTAGAATACACTGACTACTTCTCTACAGGAATAAAACCCCCGCCCCAATGAGTGTCCTGGATATGACACTAAACAATCTGATGGTGAGGTTCTGGGAGTGTGGAGCATCCCTTCATTGCCATCGCTCCCAGGTCCACTCTGGCCAAAAGTTGTAGCACTTGACAGGATCCTATCTATGGATCAAATAGAATTAAAATGCATACTTGTAAATTGTTTAAAATAGAACTGTTTTGTACATTATTTACATTTTTATTGTGATAAACATGGCAACAAAGATGAGGGCAATAGTCCAAAAAATCTAAATAATGTACATAATACCTCATCTCAGAAATATAGACAGAACTGTTTTGAGATTTAAACTGCATACTTATGCTAAACTGAATTGCTTGAAATAGAACTGTTTTGACATTTAAGCTGCGTACTTATACCAAACTGAATTGTTTAAAATGGAACCGATTTTGACATTGAAACTTTACTTACACTAAACTGAATTGTTTGAATTAAAACTGGTTTGATATCTGTGTGTAAACAAAAACTATACTTATACTAAACTGGATTGTTTGAATTAGAACTGTTTGACTAAACTGAAATGCTTGAAATAGAAATGTTTTTGACAATTAAACTGTGTACTCTTGCTAAACTGAATTGTTTGGAATAGAAGTGTTTTGACATTTAACTGTGTGTAAACAAAAAACTGAATTGTTTGAAAGTTTTATCAAAATGACTTAATTCGGCATTAAATGACCTGAAAATGATTGATATGCCATAAAATAAAACAACCAACTAACCTTTTAATTGTCCAGATTCTCACTATATTGGTGTTTAACTATAAAATACTCATTAGAATCCGTCACTTCCAAAATAATAGGAGGAGAGTCCTTGTGGTGTCGTGGCTAACATGCTGGACCATGACGTCCTAGTGAGTTCATACTAGTTATGTTTTTATATTGACTTTCTGGTTGATTCTTTTGGGAAAGACACAAACTTTATTATCCTTTCAGCTATGGGCTAAATAGGACCACTACTGTTCTTCGACAAGGATGGTTTTTGCATTAAATAACCCACAAAGGTTGATAGGCTATTAAATAAAAGAAGAATTAGAAACCTAAACAATGCTGTTTGCATTTCACTTCACCCTAATGCTCTTGGGAAAGGCATGAATCCATCTGTTCACCCCCACCCAGCTATAGGTAAAAATAGTATTGCAAACTGGGTTCTTTTGCAACCAGTATAGAAAGAAGAAAACTGATTTCAAACCAACTTTAGTTTGCTTAAAAATTGACCTTGTGTCACTTCCTGCTCATTGCAGACAAATTGGGTGAATATATAAATGTTCTTGAAATGCTGAAATTTTTCTCCTACACTGCAAGACATTGTTTTCATTTTCCAGATAGATCACATAGCCAGAAAAACTAATGTATCTGATGTATTGTGCAATGATTTTTTTATAAGTGCATTGTGTAATTATACAAGTGTTTTGAGACTTGGAATATAAACTTTGTCTTTAAGATATTTAAATGAGAGGACATTAAGTGGTGTTGATTCTGGTAAATTTGGTTGATATTCAATATTGTCTCTTAGTCCACTCCATCTGTTAGGAAATGTTTTGTTAAAATAGTACTCAAAATCATAATGAAAGTGAAGAGGTACTTCATCTTAGTGATGAATGATTAGTAGAAGAATTATTTTTGGCACAATTCTCCTTTCAAGATATATATTTACCAACCCCTTGGCACTATCAGGGTGTGTCACAAGGTAAATTTTTAAGGCAGAGTTTTCCTTCTCAGACAGACCTAAGTTAAAGAGCTCAGTCTGCCCTACTGTTTTTCTATTGCTAGATGGAGAATAGATGCATGAATACCTTTTTAAGGAGTATTTGCTCTATGCAAACAACCTAGTCCAGGATTTGAACTTGGGTCACCATGTCCATTCCCAATGATGATAACCAATACACCATAAGCACCTTCAAGATATATAGGGTAATGGGGAACATACACCCATTTTGTTTGTGAATAACAGCTATAGTTATTTCTACCAAAATGAATTCCACCTTATGGGAGGGAGTGGGGCTTAGAATACACTGACTTTATTCTCTGCAATAAAAAGGGGTATCTTGGGCATGATACTAAACTGCTTCTGCTTGTATTTCTGTTTGAGAATTGTAAACAAAAACTAAAAGTCCTGGAGGTCGGATTTTTAAAAAATTCACTATACAAGGTCATCCTCCAGGGTTATTTGGACTTACTGGAAGCTATCAAATGGCAAAATATGCTCTTTTGGACCAAGCAAAGGGTAATAATCTTCAATATGGATTACAAAAAATGTTTTTTAACCTCACAAATGGTAGGACTGATGTGTTATCTCTCTTACATGGCCAGCTACATGTTGGCTGTTTGAGTAAATAATGAAAAACAACTCAATCTACAAAAGGTAAAAGAACAAGAAATATTATATTCAAAGTTGCTTTTAGAAGCTAATAATTTTTCTTTGTTTCAAACTCTTTTTGTTGTGTATTTATGTCCTGTTCATATTCCTGCATCATTAGAATCATGCTAATATATATATATATATATATATATAATCATAAAAACGTTTTCCTTTTCTTTTTCTTTTCTCAAAGTACTGCTGGGTAACTCAGCTAGTCTTGGATATGTTAAGGCTGGCAATGATTAATAAGCAATTAGATTCTTTGATACTGGATTAGAAATGTTTACTGAGTGTGTCTTTAATGTTGCCTCGTTCATTGGCATACGAGGCTGAAAATGATCGTTTGTAGCCAATCTTGGATTCTTGCAAGCCATGTTTTTGTAATGAGTATTTTTAACTAACCAAGTGTTTACGAACAGCAATTAAGTCTCTGCAAAGCATTAACAATCAATGCAAAATCACTTTATTTCCTTTGTTAATCTGATTGATTGATTAAGTGATCAAATAACCATTGATTGGCTCATCGCAATGTCTTTTCATTTCTATTTGTGCAGGTAGTTTAATATTCTGCTAATTTGTGCTTTTAATATGGCTTTGAAATTATAAAAGGAAAAGATGTTCTATTAATATTATTGGCTGCTTAGAATTTTAACAAATTTCATTTCAAATAAATTCATCTAAATTATATTTCAACCATTAAACTTCCAACTGAGTGTGCATTGATGCTGTACCTATCACTGTTGATAGCTGGAACTATCTTGTTGGTGGGATCTAGAATACCTAACTAGAAGGAGTAAGACCCTGTCTCCCACAAAAAAAGGGAGTTTTGGATATAACACCAAACTGTACTTGGTTGTAAGGCTATAATATTGAGCCCTGGAGAGTATGATGCCACTCCTTTGTTGCTCTAACTTCCAGGTAGACTTTGATCTGGTGTGGTAGTACCTGTGAGGGTCCCATGTATGGTCAAATGGATACATTTAAAAATTATTTGTATTAGTTAGGAATATTTAAAACCATCTAAGAGTGTGAAAATTATTTGTATTGGATAGGAATACATGAAACCATATAACTTGTGAAAATTGTTTGTATTAGATTTGAATACTTAAAGCCATATATGACTGTGCAAATTATTTGTATTGGATAGGAGCACTAAAAATTATGTAAATGCTTGCAAAAATAAAATACTGACTTTGGCATTAAATAACCCAAGAAACTTACGTGGTCATGCATTCTATTATATTACCTGCATTTTTAATTTAGTGATATTACCTGCATTTTTGATTTTGAATAAATTTAAGCACACATTCAGGTTGCTGCAGTTTTATTTCCCATCATCATACATATTTGTTTCTTGCAGATCTTGGCTTATATTGTTAAGTTCACTCTTCACAACTTAACCTTGTGCCAGACCAAACTTAATAAATATTCAGAACTTGTGTATTTGATGTAATGGATTTATTTTATGAAACTCTTTCAAAAAATGAAAATAATTATTTTCTAATAAAGGTCAACCAAATTTATTTCATAATTTTTGTTCTTAATTATTAGCTGAGTTATTTTCAGAAATAATTTTTGTCACCATTTTTGATGCCGATTTTCAGTTGATGATAAAAATACCACCTCTCAATATGGCTTGATTAAATTTGATACAGAAGCGATGTGTAAGCTGCTACTAAAATGATGACAGTAGTATGTTGTCTTTTTTTTTTTTTTTTTTTTTTAGTCCTTTGTTGTAATGATAGATTTGGTTCTTTATTTCTAAAGGAAAACCAAAAATCAAAATATTCCACATGTGGCTTCAGGATTTATAATAGATGGTACTGCTACTATAAGCTATAAACTCCTTGTGAAGAATAGGGTCGAAGATTTACCATATTTCTGAATTTGTTGCAATTTCACCAACTAGTTAGTTTTTCAGGAGAAAACTGCTAGCCTCCTGGTACATCTGTCTGATTCTGATTTCTGAGTTGTTATTTTCTTAGGCTGGTGACCAACCTAGGCTCTAGAGCTCAGCTGGGAGAGAAGAAAAATGCTTAATCCTATTGCAGTAGAGCATACTTAAAATCTAAAATTACAGTCTCATTGTTGTGTGTGTATGTGTGTGTGTGTGTTTGTTTTTGTGTGTTTAGTTACATTTAGCATACTGTTTATTCTAATAGGAAACGGAATCAGTGACGTAAGTTCAAATCCTGGACAAGGTTGGCTGCTTTTTCTTTTGCACTAATGCTCCTAGGAAAAGTGTGAATCTGTTTCACATAGATGTATGAAAGATAAGGTGTATTGTGCCAGTCTAAAAATGAATTGACCATAAAACTTATTCTAAAAGTCAACACCCTTGGTGCATCATTTCTCAAGTTAACTTTAACACTGAAAGCCCAGTTAGCTGGGGCTGCAGAATATATCGACTACATCTCTGCAGAGAAGTAAGACCTCCACCCCAGTGAGTGTCCTAGATATGACACTTTACTGCATCTGATGGTGAGGCTCCAGTCCTGAAGCTTTGGAAAATGTGGAGTACCCCCATCATTGCCGTTACTCCCAGGTCCACTCTAACCATGAAAGGTAGTACCTGTTAAGGTCGGATCTATGGGTCAAATAGGACTGTTTAAGCTTTTACAAGGGATTGTTATTAATATTAAATAGAATTATTAGTATTAAACAGCAATACTTGGGACCTGTGTGTAAACAAATGATCTATATTAAGTAGAATTATAAATGTTAGTTTGCAGTACTTGAAACCATTTAACTTTGTGCAAACAGAATTAATAGTGTTGGAAAGAAATACTTGAAACCATTTGACAGTGTGCAAACAAATGATTGATATTAAATAGAACTATTAGTATCAAATAGCAATACTTAAAAGTATTTCCATGTAAACAAATAAGCTCTGGCTTGTTTAAAGATAATGTCACCTATAAATAATTCACTTACAAATCATATGTATTAACAGGATCTGGCATCAAATAACCCACAAGGGTTGATATGTCATACGACACAACCGAACAAAATTTTGCCCAAAATATAGATAAAAAAACAAAAGACCAAGAAAAAAGGACATTCTCTATCTGGTTGGGCTAAGAATTTTTCAGTGATCTTTTTTTTTTTTGAGTGGAGAATTTTTAAAGAGATTTATTAGAATTAGTAACTATATATATTGTTTTAAATTCCATGCATGATTTAAAAAAATGTTTATGGCTGTCTTTAATTCAAAATTGGATGGGGGTGACATAGTGGCTAAGCTGCTAGACTGCAACATCATAGTATATGAATTCAAACTTCAATTGCGCTATTACGTTCACTTTCAGCTGACTGCTTTTGGGAAAGATATGAAATCCCTTATCCCTCTCAGCTATGGGTTAAATAGCACCACTGCTATCCTTTCTCAAGGATAACTTTGGCATTAAATAACCCAAGAAGGTTCATATGTCATTAAACAAAGAAAACAAACCTAAATAACAATTATAATTTCATATTAAAGCCATTTGAGGTCAGTTTTTTGAGAATTTTTTTTCATTTATCGTTGTGTGTTTTTTTTTTTAATCCTTTGTATTATGGGAAATTTCGAAAACCTTTGATATCATTTGAATCTCATTCTTGGTCGTATTTTTCATCTTTTAACTTAATCTACTTTTTACTATATTATAACTGGATGGAGGGCTTCCCATGGTTAAATGGATTAAGTGCTGGACTGCAAAATTGTAGGACATGAGTTCAAACTCTAATTGTGCTATTATATTCACTTTTGGGCCAATACCCTTAAGAAAGGTATGAACTCCTTATCCTTGTAGCTATGGCTTAAATAGTACCATTGCTGTTCTTCTATAAAGATAACTTTGGCATTAAATCAACCATGAAGGTTGATATGCCATTAGAAAATTTGATTTAAAACCATTGTGTGATCAGCAAGTTAATAGAAGAAAGGCCGCCATTTTTTTTCTCTTTGACCAACAAGAAATTTATGAATGCAAATGAATCGATTGCTCATTGCAAACCACTATCCTTTCCTTGGATTGTATCTGACATTAGCCCTCTCTTGACCATCCTTAAATAGCATCTCTTTATCACCAACTGTTATTTTTAATTAAAATCTTTTGTCTGACAGTAAGGACTTAGAGGCCCACCTGTGGTGCCAAGATAGTTGCTTGTCATCAACATCTTTTCCACTTTAACTTTGCTACAATGAGGCTTAACATGATAACAAAAGTAAAATTATATCATTACGAGATGACCCATGAACCTGTTGGGGTCTTGTCTTGATAGCAGTCTATGATGATATTGATGCTTCTATTTAAGATTCTTTTCAACATTTCATAAGTATCTCTTATATTGAGATGATTAAAAAATGATGTTCTGCCTGAATTCAGACCAACTCAAAATTATCATTAAGTTGCAAGTTGTTGTGGAAATTGCTTTATTCACCTAATACATGCATTTTAAGTGTATTACTCTGATAAATATTTTACAATGTTCCCTTGTACTTTGTTTAATGGCATTTCAACATTTGTGGGTTATTTAAGACCAAAGCTATCCTTGTAAAAGAACTGTAATGATACCATTTGACTCAAAGCTCTGGAGATGAGGGTGTTCATAACTTTTGTAAGGGTGTTAGTCCAAAAGTGAATGTAATAATGCACCTGGAGTTGAAACTCATTTACTTGAAGGCTGCAGTCCAGCACATTATGCTACGGAGACTCTTCTTCCATTCTTGCTGATTTATAATTGCATATATATAAATATAGCATCAAGGTTATTATTGGAATTGATGACCAAAATCAAAAGAGGCTAAACAGGCTATTTTAACTAATGCACTTGCAAAAGGCATGAATCCGTCTGTCCCCTCCAGCAATGAGTAAAGAGTAGGGTAGACTGGTTTCTCATGGCTTAGGGGTTGGGTAAATATATACAAATATAAGGTGAATTTTAGTTGTGTTAATCTAAGAACAACATTTTTGGTAAAATATAAAGTTGTTGTTTAAAGAAATTCAAATATTACAAATGCTTAGAAAGGCTTTCAGTTCTTCTACAAGGATGGCTTTGTATTTTATGGCATATCAATAGTTGTGGAACATTTAATGCCAAATCCCATTTATATATATAACAAGAGATTGTAGGTAACATTATTTTAGAGTGAACCAGAGCTCATTTGTTTGCATACAGGGAAATTTTCAAGTATTTCTATCTAACACTAATAATTCAATTTAACATTGATGATTTGTTTGCACACAGTTAAAATAGTTTCAAGTATAGTAAAGGATTACAAAGTTCTATTTGACCCATAGATGGGACCCTAACAGGTACTACCATGCCAGGTCAGAATGAACCTTGGAGTAATGGCAATAAAGGGAAATTCCACAAAGCTTCAGGACTTGAGCTTCAACATCAGATGATTTAGTGACCCTCATTCAGTAGGGGGTCTTAACCCTCTGCATAGGTGCAGTCAGTGTATTCTACAGTTCTAGCTGACTGGGCTGTCTATAAGGACGAGTCAGAAAAGCCATAAAATTATAACAAATGAAAAAATTATTTATAAACATTAAAAATAGATATTTACTAAGCTTAAGACAGTCTAGCACAACTGTGTTAAACTTAGTAAATATCCATTTTTAACATTCATGAATAATTAGAGAACCTTTTTATTTGAAACCTTACTATTTTGAAAAGCCATATTTATTGTCTATTAATAAGACTGTTCTCAATGGATTTTAGTATTTACAAAACCCCGCCACTATTGGCACACCCTGTCTGCTGGGGTTGTTGAGTGTGCAGATTGCACCTCTGCAGAGGAATAAGACTTCCCCTCCCCAACAAGTGTCCTGGATATGACACAAAATCCTCTGATGGTAAAGCTCCATTTCTGGAGCTTGAGGAATGTGGAATACTCCTTCAATGACATTACTCCCAGGTCCACTCTGACCTGGAGTGGTAGTACCTGTTAGGGTTCCATTTTTGGGTTAACTCGGAATAAACAAATATTCAACATACTTGAAACCATTTAACTCTGCAAACAAATGAGTTCTGGTTCATTTAGAAATAACGTTTATCTACAAACTATTCACTTACAAATCATGTATACACTGAATTTGGCTTTAAATAACCCCTGAGGGTTGATAGGCCATAAAAACAGTCTTTAAGCTGACTAAAGCTGGTTTGAGTACAATTTTTTTTTTTCTTAGACTGATTTCTTGACTAAGATTAAAGCACCAAGTCTGCTCTACTTTCTACCCATGTTTGGGAGGATACTAGATGGATTCCTAACAGTATTAGCATAAAGTGAAATACAAACAAAAAGAGTTGCTGATTTCATTTTCTACAATGATAATCTAAGAATGCCTTCTTGTAGTATGTTTTGTCATGTGGTCTACCACTGAGAGGAGAGAAATAAGAAATTTCTCCTACCCCTCCGTGTTTGAATTAACAGGCCACCAAAGACTGACTGTTAAAAGAGGAATAAGGAATGTAGGTCAATTCCTTGCGGCCAAAGTAACAAATCCGGGTCAGAATGAAAGCCAATAGATGTTTGCATTCTGTGACCGGATGGATAAAGAAGGGGATATACTGGATAGAGATAGTAATCCGAACGAATCGCCTGACAGGGTGAAGGAAGAAGAAAGAGGCTAAATGATTGGCCAGAACCCTAAAGCGGAAGTAGCACCCTTTTTGTCAGCGGAAATAGGAATAAGGAAATCAGTTTAGTGGACGGAGGTCGCCGTGAACGGACAGGCGAATCTTATGCCAAACTCCGGGCGAAGAAGCAGAGCCGGGGTTTTCAGAACAGCAGTTGATGTGATAAGATGAATTGAAACTGTCGCCAAAATTCCGGGGAAAAGCAGAGAGAATCTTGGACAAGAAGATGACAGACGTTTTCAAGCCAAGGTATATAAAATCCCGCTAGCCCATAAAAGAGAAAATACTCTCAGAAGGGACCCGTCAAAAAGCTAAGTAAACCTTAAGACTGTTTTCTCCCTCCACCCTTCCTAAGTATTGCAATTACATACTCTCTCTCTCAATTTAAAGACGGAAGAAAGAAAAGAATAAGGAAGAAAGACATTTGTATTTTGATATTATCCGCTTATGATATAGCCGACACGTTAAATATGTATGTCCTCATGTATTAAAAACCTTGTTATATTTTATATCTCTCCTCATGTCAAAATTTATTCATTGTGTTGTCTGCCTATCAAGTTGTCTTTTGCATGTTCCTTTTCAGCTTCATTCGCCTCAATTTATTCTCGCTAAATGACCTATTTGCCTTTAAGAATATTACACGCGAAATTGAAATTGTTGACTACGATAAATAATAATACTATATCTAAACCTAGAGGCCTATATCTTCCATTATCCTAGGGGTAGAAAGAGGTAGTGGCCTGGTGGGTGTGTGTGTAACGTGAAATTTGGAAACCCCTTGCCAGTAGCAGTCAGTCTAGCCCCAAATTAACCCCCACATTATCTGCCAGTTCCCCATGTGCCCGAAGAAGGAATCTTAACTGGAACCTATTTTGCAAGGGATCAAGTGCCAGACTGCTCTGTCTTCACACGTACGAAAAATAAACTCCCGTCTTGGGATAAATATTTTAAGCCGCGTCACAGTTTACAACAAGATTTAATTAATATATACTACTTGAAATAAATGAAAAACTTTTCTTATTTTCCAATGCCTTTTTTTTTTTTTTTTTTTTTTTTTTTTTTTTTTTTTGGAAGAACACATCGGATTATCAGGTTTTTAAATGGATGCATGTAACTTTAATTGTTCTTTTGACAATGCAGTGAAGCCACATGCAGTGCCACCCTAGTCTAGCACAAAACCAAATATTTAGAAATTGATGTATAAAGATTGGGAAGTGCCACTCTTCCAAATGGAAAGGTTACCACTGATTTAACTGTCAGTATTTGAAATATTGACTTTTATCTGGGCTTCATACTGCTGAAACTTACCTGTTTTATTATAGATATTTGCTTTAATTTTGTCTGACATTTGGCTATATGAAAGATAGTTTGTGTTGCAACAGTTTGTTTTTTTTAAGTAGGAAGGAGCTCCTTGCTTGGAAAATTGGATTTTGTAACTATGGTTTTTATCTGAGTTTGAACACAGACCACTGGTGCCAGTAAGGCATGCATTTACTTCTGCCAGCCACCCAAGGCTATGCATTAGCAATAGTCTGAGAGTCAGAAGCAGCTTGAAGACTTGAAAATAAGTTTATATTGAATTAGTAACTGAAGCAAGACAAATTATTCTTCAAACATTGTTTGTTGATCATTTCCAAATGAAGATTTTTCAATAATTAGAGAAAAAAGAAAACCATCTTTATTGAAATAAAGTGTCTGTCTTTGGTATCAATTTAATAAATTCTTTATTGAAAGAAACATTTTCAAAGCTAAAAACCAGTCATTTCTTTGTCTAAAAATATATAATTTCAATTCTTCCAATTTTATAGTTTTTTGTTTGTATTTTTAAAAATGTTTTTTGTGAAAGATCAAACATTTATACATTTAAACTTTTTTGGAGTTGTCCATGTCTTGAACAAGTAAACTGTTTCTAGTTCTTTCTCAAAGGAGATAGAAAAAAAGTGTAATGCTTTGTCAATTGAGTGAATTAGTTGATGACACCACCCAAATTGATCTGAGCCTACAGAAGTGAAAATATGCTGAATGTATCCCCTGTAAAGGGATAAGATCCTCCTCCTCCCAAAGGGTAATATGATACTAAACTGTAACTGATGGTGAGGTTCCTGTTCTAGAGCACTGGGAAGTATAGTGCACCCCTTCATTGCCATCTACTCTGACCTGAAGTGTTTGTAGATGTTGGGTCCATGTCTATGGATTAAATAGATCTGTTTAAAAATTTTTGTATTTGATTGGACCTATTGTGTTAAAAAAAACAAAAAAAATCTATTAAGAAACAACTGCATAAAGATCTAGGAAGTGTATCTTACCCCTTCATTGCTGTTCACCATGTTCTAGAGTGTTTGTACCTGTTTAGGTCATGTCTATGGATCGAATAGGTGTTTTAACATTTTTATATTCAATAGAGTCAGTTGTGAAAAAAAAAACCTCAAAAAATCTTAGTTAACAACTACATAAAAAAATGTAAATATGGATGTACAGTGAATGTGATTCCCTGACCTCTAGGCACAATGTAACCCTAGATGGATTCACATGCTGTTAAAATCAACCAAATTGATCTTTCCAGCATGGTTCCAAATCATTCTACTCTTTGCTGAACCATTGTATGAATTATGTTCAAAAAGTATCGAGACAGAAGCTGTGTTTACTTAGACAGAAATGAGCAAATAAAGAAATGTTAGATTTTTTTCCCAAAAGAATTCCCTTGGCATTCGATACACATTAAATTTTTCATTGGTCAAATAGTCTCTTAAACTCCTCTTTTATTATAGTGTGAATTTGTACTATACAATTTGTTTTTAATGGCATGAATTTTAATTTGCTAAAAAAGATCTCTGGTCAAAAATTGCAAAGTTTATCACTTAATTATTCCATTTTCTTTAGCACCAGAAACATTTAATTTCTCAGTACATAAAATCTTTAAAGATAATTGTTGGAGTACCAGCAAAGTCAGTGGGTATTGATTTTAAAACAAAGGCCCAAACTTTGCTTACTTGATTCTAAAATACAAGATTTTGTGTTTAATTTTTTTCCTCAACTTCCAGATGTTATATTTCTGAATATGTAATTATTTGAGCGAGTTAAGTTTTGATATGTTTGTTTATTAAATTCAAATGGTGATATTATGAGTTACATAAACAGCTAATTTTTAAAGCTATTTTTTTTTCTCAATGAAATACTGATATTGATCTTTGCAAAGATCATTGAAAAATGATAATAAACCTGGATAATTCAATTAACAATGTCTGCAGACAGCCAGTCAAATCAACTAAATTACTTGAATTATTTAAATGAAATAAATTTAATTAGTGATTTCCATGAAAAACACAAAAACAGGACATTGCTTTTATGTATAACATGCTGATTTAAATAACAATATTTTTTTTTTCCTTTTAGGAAAAAGAAATTAAAAACAAAAGCAATTATAGGATATAAAAGATAGTTTTTCCTGGACACATAAAGATATTGAATTTAATTTATATCTGTTTGTTCAGGTTTACATTGATGATAAATGTATCTTCTGCTTTTAAATATTTGTAATTTTTATTGCTTTTTTTTTTTTCTTCTAAAGAATCCCTTCACAATGAGTAGGATGTGACCATAAGTTCAATTCTTATGTGGTGTTCAGCTGGTTTGTATTCTCCAAATTTTGAACTTAAAAATAGACCTTGTCTCATCCTGCTCATCACAGAGAGGTTGGGTATATACAAACATATTTTTTTTAAATTATTCGACGACTATCAGGATTCCATTGTAACAGTGGTCCATGATGATACTGATACTTCTATTTAGGAAGGAGAGAAGGATTTTTAATCTGCATTTCATAGTTATTTCTGTTATTATTTCCTAAGTTTTTCTTGACCTGGCCCTCAAACCTTAGATTGCTTACTGTACCGGCTGTTACTTAATGCTGATCCATCAAATATTGAGCCATGATTTTTTTTGTTATATTGAAAATTTAGGGCGTTTGGGAAAATAATGATCAGTATGAATACAGACCTTACAAAATAATTGTTAAAAATGTTAAAACTGCCCTATTTTCTCAGTTAGAACATTTTAAGTGGCTATATTTATCCAATCCTTTTGTCACATGCAGAGTGTGACACAGTTAATTTTTATGCAGAGTTCAACTGGTTTGAATTCAGAGTTTTCCTTATTCAAGACAAATTGCCATATCAAGGTTAAAGAACACAGTTTGCTCTGCTATTCATTCATAACTGAAGGAAAAAGATTTCAGCATTTTCAATGTATGTATTTATCCATCCCCTCTTCCATGAGCAGAGTTTGGTACAAAGTTAATTCAGAGTACAACTAGTTTGAATTCAGAGTTTTCCTTTTCTTAGACTGGTTACCATACTAAGGTTAAAGATCCCAGTCTTCCCTACTATTTATCCTAAGCTAGAGGAAGAATAGTTGGATTCATACATTGTTATTACACCATAGTACATGATCTATGCAGATTATATACATATATTGTCTCTAGAGACAATATCGAAGAAGTGTCACCTTTGGGTGAGTGAACCCTTGGTTTCAATGTTTTTATAAAATATCATTATAGCAGTAACAGTTTTTTTGAGTGACCATATGCAAATAGTATTTGCTTTATCTTCTGTGTAGGGAATCAAATAGTGTTGCCTTAAAATTTTTTGCACATACTCCTTTGATGATACAGCAGATAGTCATAATCTGTGATGTGATCAATTTTGCCAAAAGCCACTCTAAAAACAATAATTTTAAAAAAGTTAACATTAATGTATTTCCTGGCTTATAAGCCCTGCATTTGAATAAAAACAGTAATTCCAATGATAATAATAATAGCTACAATATGGTGTTGATGATACCAATTGTAGTTGGAGCACTTGGAACAGTCCTTAAGAACCTGGAAAAGAGACTAAGGGAACTGGAGATCAGAGGAAGAATCTAGACCACAGCATAATCATATGAGTGAAAGTAGCAAACTGGCACAAAAGGAAAGCAAGACTTAGTACCACTGAGTGGGGAAGGTGATCCACTGGGAATTATGCGAAAGATTTAAATTTGGTCATATTGACAAACAGTATATGCACAAACCAGAATCTGTCCTAGAAAATAAGATGCATAACATTCTCTGGGAACTTAAAATACAAACAAATCATCCAATTCAGGCCCTGTGTTAATTAACAAGAAAAAAATGACTTGTCATTTTATGGATTTTACCATTCCAGCAGACTATAGTGAATATCAAAGAAAATAAAAAGACAGACAAATACCTGGATCTTGTCAGAGTGCTGAGAAAACTGAGGAACATGAAAGTGACTGTAATACTTATTTTAATTGGTATCCTTTGAATGGTTCCCAGTGGTCTGAGAAACTGGAGATCAGAAGAAAAATCAAGACCATCTAGAATACAGCACTGTTAAAATCAGCTAGAATATTTAGAGGAGTCCAGGAAACCCTGAAGAGACTTGCTGTAACTCAGACCCGTGAAAAAATACCACTGAAAACTAGTTTGAAAAACTCAGACTAATGACAACAATAATAATGATGACCCCCAACAGTTTATACCTGTATTACAATTTATCCATATAACTAGTATTATGGCAAGAGGGCTTTCTGCCAAAATGAACAAGTACAGTGTTTGAATGAGTGGTAGTCTCCCAAATACTCTTGTTAACTATGCATCTTGTACGAGACCTTATCTCTACATAGTCATATTAGGCTTCTTGGATTCCTATGTATTCAAGTGTATATGTATTTTATCCAATAAAATTGTTGTCAATATAACATCAAAGTAGATTTGTGAAGCAAAGCTACTCAACCTCCTCATAAATTGCAAACTCTTTGGTTTTTACAAAGTAATATGATTATAAGGCAGAAAGCAACCATCCATAATGGTAAGATTTGAAGAATATTAAAGTCATAATCTGAAGCAATACTATAAAATTGGGCATTACAGAACGTATATAGGAAGAAAAGGAAGCATGTTGACCTCTTTGGAATGAGATCAAAATAATAGAGAATGTTATTAGAAGCTGTCTAGGGTGAAGGAACTTACTGATGATGGCTTTTTGTAAAGTCATCATAGAATTTAATATTATGTTGAGGGCTATGCACAGTTAAGCAAAATAATTACAATGTCCTTCCATAAATGTTGGGGGAAAAGGGTATTTTTAGTATTTTACTGATAATGCCATTTTTTTTTTTTTTTCTTTTTACTGAAAGTCTAACATACAGAGTTTTATTTAGTACATGAAGCCTGATCTGAAGAGATACATGAAGTTGAGAATGGCGGAGTGTGTGTGTGTGTATGCATGTGTGTGTATATATATATATATATATATATATATATATATATATATATATATATATAAGAAATCAAAATAATAGAAAATGTCAAATTGAAACTATATACTTGAGTTTGACAAAGGATTGTATAAATAACTCAATAACAACTAGTCTATTGTGGTGTTGACTGTATCCCTTGCAGCAAACTAAGACTCTATCCTCCTCAAAAGGGGGTGTCCTGAATATAATAATAAACTGTGAGTAATGGTGTGGCTCCAATTCTGGACCTCCAAATCTGAAGAGTATGCCTTCATTGTTATTACTCTCAGGTCTACCCAAAGTGCTAGTACCTGTTTGTGTCCCATTGATGAGTCCAATAGATTTGTTTGCAAATTACACATATTACATAGGAATACTTGATATCATATAACCATATACATAAACAGCCTCATCCAGGAATTGAACTCAGTTTGCTGTGTCCATTTTCTGTGACAATAACTATTACTCCAGGAGCACCTCCAATCCTGAAAATTTAGTATATGTTTTGATTTATTCAATAGATGTAGCTTAATTTTTTAAAGACCAATGTATGGATTATCACTGCCTGCATGAATCTTTCATGCCTAGACCAAAAATAATCAATAAAACAAAACCAAAAGAAAAATAAAACTGATAACTTATGCACCTGCAGAAGGTTGAAGTACATATCAGCCAAAAATACTGCCTTGTTGGTAGAGCTTAGAATGCACTTACTGTATCCCCTTTTCAGAGAGTTAAGAACCTCTTCCCCCAGAATAATAGGGTGTCCTGGATATGACAGTAAACTACATCTGATGGTGAGGTTCTTATTCTGGAGATCCAGGGAGCATAAAGTACCCATTAAAGCCAGGTAGTCCTTGTGGCATAGTGATTAATTAATTGATTGGGTGGTTGTTTTGTTTTACTGTGTATCAACCTTTTTCACATCATTTAATGCTGAATTAAATCATTTTGATAAAAGTTTCAAACAATTCACTTAAGTATAGTTTTTTGTTTACACACAGTCAAATGTCAGAACAGTTCTATTTCAAACAATTCAGTTTAGCATTAGTATGTAGTTTAAATACAGGTAAATCTAAAAACAGTTAATTTCAAACAATTCAGTTCAGTGTAATTACACAGTTTAGTTCTACTCGACCCATAGATAGGACTATCAGGTGCTAACACTCCAGATCAGAGTGGAGCTGGGAGTGATGGTAATGAAGGGGTACTCTACATTCCTCAAAGCTCCAGCATTACAGGGGTCTCATCATCAAATTGTTTAGTGTCAAATACAGAACACTTGTTGGGGGAGTCTTACCCCTCTGCAGAGATATAGTCGGTGTATTCTGCAGCTCCAGCTGACTGGGCCATTAATATATTAGATTATGGCATCATAGTAAATGAATTTGAACTCCAGTTGTGCTATTATGTTCACTTTTGGACTAGTAACTAGGAAAGTTCTTCTACAAGGATGGCTTTGGCATTAAATAATCCATGAAAATTCATATGCCATTAAATACAGAAACCAAACCAAACTATCTGATCCAGAGTATTAGTATCTATTAGTGTTCCATCTGTGGGTCAAATTGATTTATTTGAAAATTATACATATAAGGTAGAAATACTTGATATCATATAACAAAACTCTTTAGAAACTACTAAAAAACAAAAAAATATATATACTAAGCCAAGTTCCCTAAACTCTAGACTGAAAATAACCCTAGACAAGTTGACATGCAGTTAAAATCAATCAACCAAAATAGGAGAAATATGATAGTTATCTGAATAATTTTTGTCTAACTTGGATAAGAAATTATCATTATTACATGCAGGTGAGTTTAGACTGTATGGGTCCCTGTCTATCATCGGCAAATTTATCTCACAGACTTTTCACTTGTATAATAAGTTCCTCCCTTGGTGCTCCATTACCTTTTGCCCTGTGCCAGACTAAGGTGCCTATCAGTAATGTGTTCAGTGTCCTTATCTTGATTGTTATAGTACCACCATTCAAGCAGTTTTACTCTCTAGGCTTCTTCAGGTGTCTGTAGTTGTTAATTCTCTTAAGTTTTGAATCAAACTCTTTATTCAATTTGTGGGGATAGACCATTTTCATTTAGCTGTCTATGCTTAGAGGACATCTCATATCAATTAATTTTACAAAGTGATGTTGTTGGTCTATCTTTTACACTGAACAAGAAAATATCAATTCTTGCCCTATGCGACTCTGGAATTGAACTCATGATTGCAAGATAAGTACATATGCTTAACCAGTGTATCTTGTAGGATATACACCTATATAAGACTAGTTGGTACAACAATGGAAACATTGTGACTATAACAAAGATAACAATACTAGTCCAAATATATCAGTATATAAAAATATGAATAATTTAGGGGAAAATAACCATAGATAATTATATTTTAATTTGTTATATAATTATAAAATTTGGAAAAAAGTAATAAGTATATTACGCTGAATAACCTGTATAATAATGACAAAGAAATTCAGTTGAACACATGTTCAAACCCTGGATGATACTGTTTAAATTTTTCTTTTTGCTAATGCCCCTGGAAAAAAACTTTCAGTTGTCCGTTCTCTCCCCAGCTATGAATAAATAGTTGATCAGACTGTGTTCTCTAGCCTTGGTATAGCATTCAGTTTAGGAGAAGGAGAATACTAAATTCAAACCAGCTGCTTTCTACTTGACCTTGTGTCACATCCTGGCCATGGCAAATGGTGGGATATATACATACACTGACAATGAAGAAGGCTAAAATACTTTGTTTAAAACAGTGTCAAAAAAAAAGTAAGGATGAGAATAACCTGAGCAATAATGATGATAATTCTTCTCTGATTTTCAGGCAATGAATAAGGTAAAAAAATTTATTGACCAGCTGAGTTATACTGGAGAGTATATGTTCACACATGTACAGTAAGTTCTATTCTGATTGCTTGCCAGGTTACATCAAGGCTACCCAACCAGTTCTCTGGATATTCCTAATGTTTGGATGCACTTTAGAAAGACCTTGTAGGGTTAGAAATTGCCATGATGAGAATAACTTATAAAATGATGACAATGATTCATCTGAAAATTTCAGACAATATTTATCAAAAATAATGTCAGTTTTCATTTTATTTTATTTTATTTTTCCTGCATAATATATAGTAGACTTGTTAAGCTTGTTTCTGAAAGGAAATCCATTTGAATCTCATTAAAGGTTTAGATTTTATAAGCAGTGAATTCCAGTATTTACTTTGTTGAGGCAGGAGCGAAGTTAAAATGATTAGTATTTTATTTGACATATGAAGGTTGATTGTAACTGGAAATGTAATGCTTGACAGATGGTTTTGAATAATGTGATTCTCGGAAGAGAAAAAGGGCAGAGTTCATTGTTGTGAGGGGAAAGAGTGTGGCAGCAAGGGTTTTTCTTATCACTGTGGCTCATGTCAGCATTAATGCTACTGGAAAAAGGAGTTTAAAATGACCCTTCACAACAGGGTGGTGCTTATGGTGGCTGATAAACTGTCTTCTAAAATGTAGGAACCTATTGTTAAAACCATTTTGGTTTACTTTGTGTGATAGTGATAACCATTTATGTAAGTGTTGTGATGATTTTGAAATATCTAAGTTAACCAATCATTCTTTATTATATAAAGTTGTAGATATTTACAGTTTAGGGCATAGGGCCACGAATAACAGAACACTAAGATAAGAAGGTTGATATGCCATAAAACCCAAACAACCAACTAACAACCACTAAGAAAAGTTTAAATTCACTTGCAATGGCTTGTCAAATTTCTCTGAGGCAGAGACATTCTAAACCTGAGAAAAGGTCACAATAGTGGGGCACCTAGTTAGTCAAAACACTAACACTGGTAGCTGTATTTTAGAATAGATATATTAATTGTTTATGTGATATTCATGTTAAAATTTTGATTTGTTTTTATTATGTTACTTTTTCCCTGTCAGTAGGACTAAGAATATACAGACTGTATCCTCTGCAGAGGAATAAAACCCCTAAAACACTAAACTGCACTTGAGGCTGAGGCTCCATTCTGAAGCTCTGCAGAGTATGGAATATCCCTTCATGGTCATTACTTTCCTGGTCCTTTCTGTTCCAGAGTGGGAGTATTTGTCTATGGGTCAAATAGATCTGTTTAAAATTTATTCATATTCAATAGGACTGAGGACAAAAAAAACCCTTTTAATACACAACACAAAATATGTAAATATCAATGCACAATGAATGTGATTCCCTAGGTTCTAGGCATAAAATAACCCTAGACAAGTTGGTATGAATAATCAATCAGTAAGTTACTTTTTACTGTTTTTGTTTGGGTGTATCAGATTTCTCCCCACTTTTTTTTTTTATATTAGCCAAGAGTTTATGGGTAACATTAAGAGTTAATGTATATTTTTTAAGTATATATAATGTTTTACATGTGGTATATTTTGATGATCACAGCACAGTTTTGAAAGTTCTAGTTATCAATTTCTTTATCTTTTTTCTCTATAATTTTTGATACATCTTAATATGCTGACAATTTTAAAGAAATCTCATCTCATAGAGAAACAGTGTTTCTATTTTCATAGAAAATTCCCCATTTACTTCAGAAGTAATAAATTTGGACAATTGTTTTTAACTATTTTAGTTTGAAATCTTTTTTTTAATTAAAAATGTTTATTTCAAATTTTAAAAAATCTTCCACCTCTTTTCCAACTACTTTATATTATTTGTAAAGAAAAATAAAGTAACTTTATTATGTTAATACTTATTATTTGTATATCAGCAAAATAATTAAGTCCAATCCTGAAAGATCAATACAGATTGACTTTAGTAAAAATATTTATGTAAGAAATAAAAGAAAAAACCCTCCCCTTATTTATTGTTTTTCATTTTTGTCATCAACCTCTGAATCTGTATTTCTCATTCACTTTGAAGAAATATGAACATTGAGAATTTCTCTGCAACTTGTTGAAAATCTACACGAAACCATTAATATTCCATGGATTTTCTTTTGTATCTGCATCTTGATTTTGGTGTCTTCGGATTGCTGAGGTAGCTTTCAGCAAATTAGCATCTTTTGATTAAAACTGTTCTGTTGTTGTTATTATTATTATTATTGGAGAATAAAAACTAAACTCATGGAGATATTTGTGCAGAGGGGACACAAAGAAGAAAAAGAAAAAAGCTTAAAAATCATCAAATGTAATACTCTTAGGTTGAAAAGATTTTACCAGGTGTTTTGTGTAAAGAAATATTGGAATCAAAGGGAAACACCTACAAGACCTCAATTCAAGCTAGGATGTTTTTTTCTTTTTTTTTTTTTCTTTCTTTCTTCTTGTAATGTTTTAATAATGAAGTCAGCACCCCCCTCTGAAATAAAAAGGAAAAAAAAAGGGAATGCTGAAATCTGCGAATGTAAATCAGAAACGCCTCCTGAATAAAACCTAATCCCTCAGGATTTAAGAAATGCAATGGAGATGAGGAAAGGCTTCATTCCTCTTTTTTTCTGTAAATTTTACTTATATTGAAATGCATACAATTAATGAATGTTAAGTAAATGCCACAGCATTATTTTTTTTGTTTTTAAGCGTAGGAAGAGGGGTAAGCACATGAGAAAAATCTTATCCATTCCAAGAAAAGAAAAAAATGAAAATTTTTTTCATTATTCATTTATTTATTTTTTATGAAAATATGTTAAATAAACTTCAATGATTTGTCTGTGTTGGAGTGCCATGATAGATTTTTACTTTTCCAATCAAGAGGTGTTGCCTGGCAGTGCCAGAGTACCTCTCCAAGTACAAGTTTATTTTTTAAATTGCTTTATTAACAACATTAGATATATACAACTATGTACATATGTATATATTTATTCAACCCCTCCACCACGAACAAGATGTGACTTAAAGTCAAATTTAAGTGAAGTAAAGTTGGTTTGAATTCATGTACTGGTTGCCTTACTGGTTGAAGGACCCAGTTTGCCCTACTATTTGTCCATAGCTGAGAGGAGAACAGATTGATTCATACCTTTCTCAAGGGCATTAGTGTGAAATGAAATGCAAACAGCCTTTTCAGGTTTTGAACTTGGATCACTGATTCTATTTCCTATGACCCTCACCATTATGCTAAGCACATCTCCAATTACATATATATGTAGAGTTGCTCTTTTTTTACAATAATTTATTATTCCAAATGGTCTCTATCTATGGTAATTTGCACCACCTTTAGATGTACTTGTAAAATCCATTTTTGGAAAAACTCTTTCAGATCCAGCATCTAGTGTCAGTGATCTTCCACTAAACAGTTTATCTTTACCAATTCTTTAAGATTTTTTAACCCATTTTTGTATATTGCTCTTATTACCTCAGCATACATAATTTTTGTTGGCTTTACAGCATATGAATCCTTACTGGGTTATTTTTATGCTGAAGTCAGTTTAGCAATTACACTCTTCAATTATATATGAAATGTATATTTATTATCATTTTAAATTGGTAAGCACTTCTTAATTAGTTGCCATATCAATGTTTTAAGAGCCAAATCATTTAAACATTATCTTAAACAGATTTATTTGACTGATAGATTGGACTTTAACAAGTAATATCATTCTGGTACAGAGTGGACTTAGGAGTTATGGCAATGAAGAAGAGACTTCACACTCTCTAGATCTCCAGAGATGGAGCATCACCACTAGATACAGTTTTGTATCAGACCCTGGACACAATCTTTTTGGCATTCTTTAGACATTAATAATGAGTTTATTTATTTATTTATTTTTTTTGCCCAGTAAGGTGGGGCTGTAGAATACACTGACTGCGTATCTGCGGAGAGGTAAGACTCCCCCAACAAGTGTCCTAGATATGACACTAACCTATCTGATGGTGAGGCCCCAGTAATGCTGGAGCTTTGGGGGATGGGGAGTACCCCTTTATTGTCATTGCTCACAGCTCCACTGTGGCTCAGAGTGGATGTACCTGATAGGGTTCTATTTATGGGTTAAATAGAACTAAACTGTGTAATTACGCTAAACCGAATTGTTTAAAATTAACTGTTTTTACATTTGACTGTGTGTAAGCAAAAACTGTACTTATGCTAAACTGAATTGTTTGAAATAGAATTGTTTTGACATCTGTGTGTAAGCAAAAACTATACTTATATTAAACCAAATTGTTTGAAACTTTTATCTAAATGACTTAATTCAGTGTTAAATGACCCCAAAAAGTATTGATATGCCATAAAACAAAACAAATTAACCAACCATTCTTTTTTATGACTTCTCTGTTTCTGCTTTATAGCCATGAAACACCTGAAATATACAAACTCAATTACTCTATCTGCTGATGTAACAGCATCGCATTTCAGTTAATAGCTTAAACAAATATGGAGTAAAGAGAAGAAAAAGGCATTACTTTCAATGCAACCTCTATATTTTATAAGTAAGACCTGATTACCTCATTACTTGGTTGATGAAAGATTATTGCAATGGAATGCTGGACTTGCCTTTTATGGTTTCTGGAGATGTTACCAAGCAGTGCCCATATCCTCCTTGAATATCATCTAACAGGTATTACTTGATTGTATCATTTTTAGATTGATCTCATAACTGAGGATATTACCATAGAATCATGCCAATTCCTCTATAGAGCAAAGAGATTTTTTGCTTGGGTAAGGATCTGAGTGAACTCTCTATCAATTTAGGTCTGACAGTTTTACCTTTTGGCAGTTAGAATGTGTTGCAGGGACCAATGACTTCATGCCTTTAATAAAAGCATTAGCACAAAGTGAACACAAGCAGCCAGTATAAATATTTATGCATTTTCCACTCATCCCAGTAGTTATTGTTCAAGCTTGAGTAAAATGCCAGGATTTTAAAGGTGCTTGTCATCTGTGAGATTAGCATAATATAATCCCTTATTTTCATTTAACCTTGTGGCAGGCTTAGTAAATATTGAGAACACAAGTAGTCTCAGGCCAAATTTGAACCTGGTTCCATTATTCTAGTCATTAACTTCTCTAAAAATGTTTGTGACTAAAAATACATTTTAAAACCTGTAATATGATTTCCAGAAGTATGTGCAAGATAGTAAATGCATTTAAAATATTTCCTTTCTCTTGAGTTAAAATAAATGTGAGAAATGTTGGAAAGAGTGTATTTTTTTTCATGAATGTCTTAAAAAAAGAAATAGTGGTTCCTGGAAATTCAATCCCAAATAGGAATTTGCATTATAGATTCTGTTTTCTATGGTTTCTTGAAAGAATGGCTTGCAGGAGAGTTAAAAAAAGAAAAAAAAAAGCAGTTTTATTACAAATCAGATTTTTTTTATTTTTGAATTTGAGAGGTGCTCTTATTCTGAGAGCAGATTGTAGACAAGGAAAAATATACAAAGAGTTGACACCTGGGGGAAATGTAGTAAATGATTGTCAAAAACTAAAGCTCAGGATAGTTATTGTCATCAAAAATGTTCCAAAAGGCTAACAAAGAATATGGTACCCAGCTGACTGGTACCAATTTCTCCAAATGGATCTCCTGCTTAACAATAATGTTCTTGTAGAGGGTTCCTTATTTTTAAGAAACATCGAAAAGTGAAATTATTCCACCTGGAAAATTTTTTTACCTTAAATTTGAAGTCTAAATATTGCAAGATATGCATATTTTTTTTTATTACTTTTCTAACTAAAATAATTTTTTAAGACATATTTTACAACAGAGCAATGTTTAGCTGACTGGTTTCATAGACTGTTTATTATAGTTTGATCTTACTTGAGCACTCTACATTTGTTACCTTGTGCCATGCTAAGCTGAGCTTAGTAAACATCTAAAATAATTTCTTGGGATATCTTGCTGTGGATTAATAGTTCTCAAGCTAGCCTAACAAACTATTACCGTATTATGAGTCATTTTTTAGGATGTTTCATATGTATTACTGTGGGCTAGATGAAGCTAAGCTTAGTAAATAAATTGTTTTCTATCATAGCTGAGGTAGATGTGCCTTTTCTAATAGAGTTTAGGGTTTGATACCCCCCAAAAATCCAGTTTCAAATGCTGATTTTCAAGGCAGGCTAGCCCACCCCACATAAAAGAATAGAACACTACCCTCTTTATAACCACATTCCTTCAACTTTGCATGTGATTTAGAAGTAGACAATTTTTTCTTCTATCAGGATATTGCCACAGACATCAGGGTGAACCAGCTGAACTTATTCTTGTTAGTGCTATTGGGAGACAGATGCCTCAAAACCAGGCCTTCAGTCATTTTTGGCCCACCTTATTTATGACAGAGCCACACCTTCAAAACTATCTGTGATCATAACAACATATCTTCTCTTAACAATTTACTTGCTTTTCTTGATTCATTTACTTTTCTAGCATAACTCTTTTGTTGTCAAAGAATCATTCATTCAAAATACAGTTTCAGAAAAAAAAAGTTGAAGTAATGAGAAATTTAATTCTTTTTAAGCAAAAACAAACTCTGGATTTTTAACAGATTATGATTAGCATGAGGATGAGTTGATAATTATCAGTGTGTTCAAGTTGTAACTGAAATAAGTAATGACCATCTGAAACACAATACAGTTCAATTTTGAACATATGAGACAAAGATAATTTACAATTAAAAAAATGCTATCTGTCCCAAAATAGTTATATTTGCATATATAAATTTCATGTACCAAATGTAGCAACTATCATGAGATAAACTTTGGTAAAAAATAATGGCTGTACTTGAGGTTAGGTTATTTGGTTTCATGGCGTATCAACCCTTGGTTATTTTATGCCAAATCCTGTTTATATATATATATATATATATATATATATATATATGTGTGTGTGTGTGTGTGTTTTTAAGTGAATTGTTTGTAGGTAACATTTTTTTTTTAAATGCTAATTTATTTGCACACTGTTAAATGGTTTCAACTATTGCAAACATTAATATTTCTACTTACAGTTAAATTGTTTCAAGCATTGCAAGTGATACTAATATTTCAATTTAGTATGAATCATTTGTTTATTCTTGGTTTCAAGCAAATTAAATGATTAAGCAGTTCTGTTTGATCCATAGTACTAATAACTTCTATCACTCTGGGTAAGAGCGTGTCTGGGAGTAATAACAATGAAAGGGTACTTCACATTCTTAAAGCTCCAGGACTGGAGCCTCACCATCAGATGCAGTTTCGTGTCATATCCAGGACACTTATTGGGGTGGGTGGTGATGTCTTACCTTTCTGAAGAGATGCAGACTAGGCTGGGGCTGTAGTTAAAGAATTCAACATTATTTTTTTATCTAAGGTATATTTTTCATGATTGCAGTCATTCAATAACCCTTAACATTAAAGAAAAATGTAACAAAAATACAGATAATTATTAGCTTCTCCTTGGTACAACTGATATATATGTACATATTTTTTAAATGCTTGTTCTAAAAAATGTTAGGGTAAAAATATATCTATATACAGTAATTTTAAAATTATATGTAATAGCTGTGTTTCTGCTTGTTTATCTGATGCTAATTCAATGTGTGTGGTCATTTTGAGTGTAATGAAAGATGATAATTATGTTTGTCCTAGAAATATGATTTCAGACTTGACCATTTACACTGTCTGGTTTTTAAAAAAAAATATTACTTTTTATGCTCAGAGAATAAAATTTAAAGTTTTCTGTATATTCATATACGACCAATGAGTATTAACGTTTACAAAGATCTGACAATGGTTTATTAAACCTCAAGCTTCTTTCTTGCAATATAATCTTATAAACACATGTGGAAAGAAGATACTTAAAAAGAATCTAATCTGAGTTTTCAATGTAATATTTTATTCCACAAGTATGAGACACTCAGTGGGAATCAAATCTATTAATATTGTTAAGGCACACCACCAAACATGAAGGATAGTCTAAAAACTGGTGTGAAAACATCACAAAAAATAAAATAATTAAAAAAAAACATTTCTGATGCAAATTATGGAAACAGAAACAATACAACTGAAAATCGGAATTACTAGATAACTTGAAAAAAAAAGAATTTCAAGAAACTGAAGAAGGCCCAGAGGCTTCAATACACCTCAAGTCACTCAGAAAAAAAATAACTCAAGAAAGTACTAAATTGGAAGATACCAGTCCCCAATGAAATACATGGATTCTTGTTTAAAAAAAGAATTAATGTTCATCCACGACAGATTATCTCAGTAACCAAATTTTTGTCTCACAAGAGACAAAAATATCCAAATGGATTACAAAGAGAAAAAATATCCTGATCCAAAAAGGCCATAAAAAGGAACCATCTCTTGCAGCTACAGACTGATAATTTGATTTACCAATAATGTGGAAGATCCTAACTGATATCATAGTGGACTTAGGAGTAATGGGACAAAGGAGTAACCTTTCCCTTTCTGGAGCTCCAGACCTGGAGCCTCATCACCAGATGTTATGTTTTGACCTTTTGACCCGGCCAAAAATGCCATTCAAGGTGATGCACCGGAAGGAAGTGACACATTCTAATGGCAGTTATGAGAGGAAATCGCGTGGGCGGAAATTGGCTGATGAAATGGGACGAGGTAAAAAAAAATCCCATTATACTCTCATAGACTGACGCACAGGAGGAGAGTGACCTCTGAACTGCATGACAGTTATTTCCGCTTGATGACGATCACACAGGCCATTCCAAAGATAGCGGAAGTGACACATCCTGATCGCCAGATATCGGAAGAAATTGCGGAGACGTGGAGGCGTGTCCATATCACCGTGTGGAAGTTTGAAGGTAATAAAAGGCCGACGAATTGAACAGAAGGCAGTACAGGCGAGTAGAGTTGGAGAGGGAGTAGGACGAGATGTAGTAAGGAAAGCCAGCACCTAATAGAGTGGACTCCAGGGCTCCGGTTGAGCAGCCCTGGAGAACAAGAAAGACACAATGCTGACGGCCATAACTTTGGGGTCAAAATATTTCAGTTATGTTCAGTCTCAAGCTCCTTCTCACAGTAAAACCCCACACAACCTTTTCGAACCCTTGCAATAAAGTGAAAGGTAAATATTTTTATAAAGAAGTCTTCCTGCGTCTTTATCATTGCGTGCGTCTTTATTATTTTGTCGTTATGATACAGCACATGAGAATATAACACAAATGCTGTTTAGTCAAACCCAGGACATTTCCTTTTTTTTTCTACAGTTGGCATATTGTATGCTCCACCAACAGGGTATCACATGTATGGGTTCCCATATGCTTCATCTTGTCAGAGTTGGTGTATGTATCTATGTATGTATATGATGAAGACATCTAGGAAATATTCAGATATAAATAACAGAAAAAAACATAAAGAATATATAAATAAAAGTAAGTTAAAAAAAACTATTGATAAAAGTGGAAAAAAACAATTTTCGTTAGTAAACCTTCTGACCTCAGATTTTTCGAGGTTGGAAATTGGTATTTCTTTGGAATTTAATGAATTCTCAACATGAAATGGAACTGCACAGATTAAAGCTAATTTGGGTTGGTAAGGGTTAAGAAATAAACCAAAGAATTACAATTTGTATGATATGTTTCTCTTTTCTTTTTTTTCTTTTTTCCATTTTTTTTCATTCTCCAATGTAAATAAATGTGTTAATATTGTATAATATATAAAAATACCAATACTTGATGTAAGGATAACACCATAAATGAATAAGTGGAATATAAATACATGCCATAAAGAGTAAATAGAATCAGATAGCTATTTTCTATATCATAATTTTTCAATTTTGTGTGTATGTTACTGTAACCCAGCAAAACTGGCACGTAATAGAGAAATTTTTTGCTGGACCGATTGTATTAAAATGTAAAGCATGCATATATATATATATATATATATATATATATATAAATACTCATTTCATCTAACAATGAGTATTGCATGTGTGTGTAAATAGATATATATGTATGTATGTATATCACTTAAGTAACACTCACACACTCTCACATATATCAATTGAATTGCCATGACTAGAAAGTCCAGCAAGCACTTCCATATGACATACAGAACACTGAACAGCTGTTTTGACCTTATTTGGTCTCATCAACAGGCATACCGTGGTCTCCACTACCGGATATTGAAAAAGTGGTGGAGATTACGGTATGCACTGCTAATGAGACCCAATAAGGTCGAAACAGCTGTCCGGTGTTCCGTATGTCGCATGGAAGTGCTTGCCGGATTTTCTAGTCATGGTAATTCAATTAACATAATATAATTCCTCTATTCAAATTTCAAATATATATATATATATATATATATATATATATATATATATATATATAGGACTGATCAAAAAGTTTGAAAGAGACATTTTTACTGCTTAAAGAACTGTGGCAAAAGAGACTGAGATAGATTCTGGCATTGACCTGTGGCCACAAATATGAGCCTCCTAACAGACATGCTCATTCTCAAAGGGAGACAATTATCTTTTATTTTTCTAAACTGTTTAATCTATATGATCAATGGAGAACCAATGGGTTAAGTGTTTTAATAAGAGTATGTTGAAAAATGAATATTTGTATAAGATAAAGCCTTTTTCATCTTTAGGCCACAGATTAATTGAAGTGTGTGTGTGTGTATTAGTTAGGATAGTTTCGATGCAGAGTCAATGGCATTTGGTGACTGTTAGTTTCTCACTTATGTGATTATCAGATTACTGACAGTCACCAGGTGTTGTCAAATCTGTGTCTACACTATCCTGACTTATATATATATGCTCTGTCATATATATTGAGCACTTTTTATTTGTAAATATAGCACACTATATATATATATATATACACACATACACACACACACACACACACACACACACACACACACACACACACACACACACACATGCACATGCATGAAAATAGCGATGGATAGATGTATTGCTATCTTTCTGGAATATATTTTTCCACATATGCTCTTATTTTAAGCAAATGAAATCAAATGATTCTTTCTTTCTTTCTTTCTTTTTTTTGCCATGTGTATATATTTACACATTACTTCCACCACAAGCAGGATGTGACACAAGGTCAGTTTTTTAAGAGGAATTTAACAGGTTTGAATTCTGAGTTTTCTTTCTCCTCGAGTGCCTCCCCAAAATGGTACATGTGTATTATGCATATACTAAATGACACATTGAGATAATCTAGTGAACAGAACCAAACTTAGAATAGATTCATCTCTTATTGTCTTTTTTTTTTTTTTTTTTTTTTTTTAAACAGTTACTTTTATGTGTTCTTTATTAAATAAATTTAATCATCCAAAGTTTTCTAATTCAATTCTATCTTTTTTCTTTTTTTTGTCTTTAGTGAGATATGGAAAATGGTATCAGCCACCTCGTACCTCACAGGAAGCCGAAAAGAATCATTACAGAAGAGTGAATGATGTGTGTCGAAGTAAGTTCTCTTTTGATTCTTCACACATTCTTGTGCTTTTTGTTCTTTTCCTGCCCGGTAAGAATAACTTTATTCATAAAAAAGAAAAAAAGGAAAAGGCTTTTTGATGTTGTTAAAGTTTCTATTCATCCAAATCTGATTCCGCTTTTCTTGTGTGGAATTCTGCAATAAACCTTTATCCCTATATCATGAATTATTCAAACTAGTATCTTCATTTCACTTGTTTTGATAATGATGTTTCAATGTTTTTTTGTTTTTGTTACTTCTTACACATTGTCTGAAACTCCAAAACAAATCCTTGCCCTAACTCTATGAATTATTCAAACTAGTATCTTCATTTTAGTTGTTTTGATAATGATGTTTTGGTCAGTGTACTTTTTTTTTTGTTTTCTTACATGTCTGAAATGTCAAAACAAATCCTCTTGACTCAATGAATCCTTCAAACTAGGATCTTCATCTTTGTTGTTTTGATTACAATAAGTCCAGTGATATATTCTTTGGCTTGCTTCATGTTAACTGAAATTGCTAAACAAAGCATTGTCTTTGAGTTTATATAAACAAAATAATAATATGAACTATGGTGATGCCAAGCAATAATTGAAGGCAGAAATAAGGAATAAATTCATATGATTAGATTTAATCTTATGCCAGCTGTTAGGTTTTTGTTGAAATTGTGTATGGTATTGCAGTGGAAGAAATAAAAAAAACAGGAGAAAAGAAGGTTATTCTGATGAGGATAATGTTGTATCACTCACTGTCCATAGTTTAGTGATAAAGAAACAAATGATGAGAAAACAAGGGTTAACACAGACAAGGAAAGGTGCATTCATAATTCTAATGAGCCAAGAAACTCATATAGTCAAGAAGTCCATTCAGTGGTTAAGGTTGCAAGGTAGCAGAAAGAAAGGAGAGGTTTGGTACTAGGAGCAACAACTTGCTTTATGTTGTTGTGGTGGAAAGGTCAGCTTTCCCACCATAAACAAATGTCTTGTAGCTCAAATGGATAAAGCAGCAGTCAGTCTTCTTGAGGTAAAAGAAATCCAAGTCTTGCTGAGAGCTTATTCTTTATTTCCTATCTGTGCTGTTTACTTATAAACACAGAATGACAGACTGAGTCAAAAATTAGTTTTGGCTGACCAGGATTAATCTTATAAAAATTAAAAACAAAGCCTTGTTACTATCCCTGATTTATTTAGACTGATATCCTCATCTTCTATAAAAAAATTGGAATAACAACATACACAATAAACACTTCCTGATAAAACTCATGTTTGGAGAATGGAAGCCAGCTTTTAGAAAACCTAGAAAGGAACAAGTTACTGGTTTGGTTTGGTTTAGTTTGGTGGGTTTTATGGCATATCAACCTTTGTAGATTATTTAATGCCAAATCTATTTTTATGTGAATAATCTGTTCTATTTAAAACTTCTATTTCAAACTAATCAAGCAGTTATATGTAACAATTCAGTTAAGTGTAAATACAGTTAATGTCAAAAAACAGTTCTATTTCAAATAATTCAATTAAGCATAAGCACGTAGTTTAAATGTGAGTACGGTTTAATTGTCAAAAACATTTCTGTTTCAAGCTATTCAGTTTAATTGAACAATTCAGTTTAGTATAAGTATGATGTTAGTTCTATTTAACCCATAGATAGGGCCCTATCAGGTGCTACCATGCCGGGTCAGAGTAGACCTGGGAGCAATGGCAATGAAGGGGTACTCCGCATTCCCCAAAGCTCCCGTATCACTGGAACCTCACCATCATTGTTTAGTGTCATATCCAGGACACTCGTTGTGGGGGGGGTTTACCCCTCTGTGGAGAAGCAGTCGGTGTATTCTATAGCCCCAGCCGACTGGGCAAAAACAAGTTACTATATCCTGATTGTGCATTGATCAGACAAGACTTACACACTCCTTTCTACTTAAACAAGAGGAACAACTACTGTGTATAGCATGTCATACATCCTACACTGTTAAACATTTTCTTGTAGAATGTAGAGATTCAGCTCTCATTACATAACATATTTTCAACTCAAACAATATGAAGGAACTATTTGAATATATCAACATGGATGACATTTTGTCCTTGAGAGATATAAAATTATACTTAAAATTATGAATGCAAACATCTGTACAATATAAAGTGATTATTAAAAAAAATTATTCTAGAGGATTCCGAGATATTGTTTAAACAAAATCTAAAAGAAAAATTTAAATGTACTATGTATATGATTCCCTAAACTCCAAGCATAAAATAACCCCATATGAGTTGACATGCCGTTAAAATCATTCATTTTTGTTTTGCTTACATTTCAGTCAGTACATTCTTTAGATGTTATCTAAGTTCTGATATGAAATATTCTCATTATTCCCTGATTGTTTGAGATATTTTTGATCAGTGATATGACCATTGGACTGGGATTCTAGTTGAGAAGTTGAAAAGAAGGGAGAAAAAGAGTACTGGAAAAAGTACAGACTCCTAAAAATTGACTGATGCAACATATAGTTGAAGAAGGTAGAATAATGAACTGGCTGAAATGTGTTAAATTTTTTTTTGTGTGTTTGGGGGTTATTGTTGATATATTGATTTTTAACAGCATGTCAATCTGTCTAGGGTTATTTTATGCAAAGAAGTTAAGGAATCACATTCATTGTACATTAATATTTACATTTTTTTGTGTGGTTGTTTCTTAAGTAGTTTTTTTTAATTTTAATTTTTATTTTTTTACACATGGTCCTATCGAATACAAATAATTTCTAAACAGATCTCTTTGATCTATAGATGGGACTCTAACAAGAACTACCAATCCAAGACAGAGTGGACTAAGCTTCATCATCAGATACAGTTTAGTGTCATACCCAGAACACCATATTTTTTTTTTTTTTTTGGGATAAGGTCTTACCCCTCTGCAGGGTATTCCAAGCCCTGCCAACTGGGCATTTTAGGTTATTGTCTAAACTATACTAAATAACAAAAATACTAAATCTGAAAAATTTATACTTAATATAATTTTACATCTATATATAGTCATATCAATTCATTGTACTTTATCTAGAAACTTTATAGAATGCATGAGGGCTGAAAAATATGCAATGAAAAAATGTGCTAACCTTTTCACAGCCATATGTGACTCGAGTTTAATTACAAAAGCTGTGCTGTACTAAAAAGCCCTTGACTATAGCTAAATTACTAGATCCATGTTATGTGCAAATGTAGTGGAAATTCATATTATGTTACATTTGTGGTTCCATATTTTCTACCTGCTGGGGGAATCCTCAAATGTGGTCTCAAAATGATAATGTGCCATGCTGGGTATAACTATAGTTCAATTCCTGGATTTTTTAAAGAAACTTTTTGTCAAACTGTCATTTTTTGTTAAAAATTGTGATACTGGGAGCTAAAGAAAATTGGAAAATGTGGTGTTTGTACATGACAGATATCAAAATCGAAAAAAAATTATAGAATAATAAAAAATACTTCATCAAAGAATGCAGTAAAGTTGAAGAATGTATCAACTGAAATGATTTAAAAACAATAAAGATAAAGATAATAGTTCTAAATTTTATAGAATAAAGCCCAGTCTGCTGGAGCTGTAGAATATGCTGATTGTATCTCTGCAGAGGAGTGAGACCCCCCCCTCAAGAGTGTCCTGGATATGACACTAAACTGCCTCTGATGATGAGGGTCTGGTCCTGGAGCTTTGTGGAATGTGGAGTATCTTTTCATTGTCATTACTCCCAGACCCATTCTCACCTGAGTGGTAGTAATTGTTAGGATATAATCTATTAGTCAAATAGATCTGTTTAATCATTTACTCTACTTGAAACCATTTAACTGTGTGCAAACAAATGATTAATATTAAATTATAATATTAATATTAGATAGCAATGCTTGAACCCATTTAACTGTGTGCAAATAGTACTATTAGAGTAAGATAGCAATACTTGAAACTATGCAAACAATAAATAACAATACTTGAAACAATTCAACTGTGCTAACAAATGAGCTCTTGCCCATTTAAAAGATTTGTAGTTACCTACAAACTATTCACTTGAAATAACCTATGTATAAACAGGATTTGGCATTAAATAACCATCAAGGGTTGATATGCCATTTAACCAAATAACCTAACCTAATCTACAGAATTATAAAAATACTTCATCTAGGAATGCAGTTAAATTGCAATGTGTTAAAAACAAAGATGACAATAATAGTCTGAAAAATCTATAGAATAATGAAAATACTTAATGTAAGAACACCAAAAAAAATTGCAACTCTTAAAAATTCTTATTTCTAGATATGACTTAGAATTTTCATATGGGTGGATGATTCTTCTAAAATATTATATACTACACTGTTTTTCTGTAAACATATCTATCTTTGATTGAAAGAAATTTTGAAGAAGAATGGCTTCTATGCTTGTAAAACTCAAAGAAAGACCAATGTTTAGATTTACCCCTTGAGACTAATCTTAAATTTATAATTCATATCCTCATTGAATCTTTTGGTGGATAAGAATTAAATCTCATTAATCTCATTTTATATTTTGAGTTAGAGAAAAAGCAAAAAAAAAAAAAAAGAAAAATGCAGGGAAATACTTGAAATATTTAGGAATGAAGTCAATTCTGAGAGCAAACTATGATAGAAACATTTTTAAAACACCACAAAGACTTACAGCATAAAACATTCTTCAGATTTCCACCTGTACTGTGATTTTCATATAATTTTTCTACAGAGTTTTACCATTCTTTTTAGAATATGGCTTCATCTTAACATGTCTCTTAAATGAATTGCAACCTGTATCTGTCTGTATTCTTTGCATTATTCTGACATTCTTTATGAAATTTTATATATGCACTTTTTATTCAATATGATCTCTTTCTTGTGGTCGAGGAGAGAGGCTCTTCCATGCTTTTTATATCAGTTGTAGTTGAGTTTCTTCTATTTTGGGGATATGGCCATTCACTTGCACTTTTTCTTGTAACTCAATTTTTTTTTTTACCAAGCAACCATTTCTATACATAAAGCTCATATTTAAAAGAAGCTTTCAGAATTTTTTGCCTGTTTAGATATTTCAGTTGTATTGTACTTAGGTATAATGAAATATATATATATGTGTGTGTGTGTGATTTCTAGTATCACCCATAAATAAGTACATGCTCTAAATTCTTTTTTCTTTATAAAAACTTAGTTTTCTTGCAAACAAAAGATATGAGGATTTCATTTTTTTGTGGAACATAAAACAATCAAAAGGGATATTCTTAGGAATTATTACTAGATTTTGCTGCATTAAAAATTTAGTGACAAAAAAAAAAAAATGAATATACTGCAATCTGAAAATCAGTACAGCCCTGTTATTTAAATTCATACAATCTTATTTCAGTTCACAGATATGTTACATATTTATATTTTGATTTGTTTCATTTCTGTGGAGTTAGGTAATAAATGATACCTACTAATATCCATTTTGCTTTTATGCCCCACAAGAAATATTAAAATCTTGGTATCTTGTTTAATAAAATGTTATTTCGTTAAAAAAAGATTTGGGTGTACTTATTTGTTAGTGATAAGCTGTGTATCTATCTATCTGATGTAATTACATCAATGAGTTCATTGTCTAATGTTTATTTGAAACAACATTTTATTTATTTTTCAACTTAATCTGCTCCTTATCAATACACTTAACCAGTGCTTCTTAATAGACCAAAAATTGTACAGTGAAACTTACAGTTTAAATTTCAGCTAATTATTGTCCCTGCCTTGAAAATCAGCAGTCAGTGTACAATATAGAACTATGTTAGCTACAAAACTGGCTTTAATATAATTATTATATTATGCTGGACTTTTTCAGACTCAGGGTCACAGTAATAAGGGTTCTATGTGGGAATCAAATAGTAAAATGGTCTGACTGGGACTTGAACACTGACAAGCTGGCACCATTGAGAAATGTGCACCTACTTAGAGTTGCAAGGTGAGCCAAGAAAATGATGGAGTAGTAATTATAATGAAATGTCACATTTCTCTGACTGATTTTGAGATGCATTCATTACTAATGATAGTGTTCATGAATAATGGTTATCATTCTTGCTACAAATTTAAATCGAGCTTAGATTTAATTACCATATATATGCTCATATATAAATCCCCACCTTAATTTATGGGCACGAAGTTATTAATTTATAGAGTTAATTTTTGAAACCAATGGTTGCTTCTAATCTTTTCCATTATGTTCAAATATGAAATTATGACTCATGTATAGGCATGTGGCCCAATGGCTATTGTCTTAAAGAAATGAACTTGGCGAGTCATGTTCAATTCCTGGATGGAGCTGTTTACATTTCACTTTATGCTAATGCTCTTGAAAAAGGCACAAATCTATCTTCAGCAGTGGGTAAATAGTAGGTCAGACTAAACTCTTAAGCACTGTCATGGCAAGTGATCTTAGAGAAGGTAAACTTTGAATCCAAACCCATTGCCCTCTGTTTAAAACCTTGAGTCACATCCTGCTTCTTGGTTGGATAAATGTATACTTATATATGGGCTGGTTCAAATTTTGTGCTTAAAATATAGCTGCTCTGTCAGCTAGGGCTGTAGAATATGCCAATTGCACCTCTACCAAGGGTAAAACTCCCACCTCCTGCAATGAGGCTATTTATTTGCTGCAGGTGGCAACCTATACTACTTGAAGATGTGATTTTGGTGGCTGAGCAGTCTGTAACTCTGCTGCCAAAGTTGTCACATAATTTTCAACACTTCACTTTGATCTTTACTAGGCAAGACAGGTGGTTGGAGAGGCCCAATCCAATCAATTGACTGGTCATGTCAAGCCATCACACCTTAAAAACAATTCTTAAAAACCTTTTGAATAAACCCTCTCTCTTCCCGATCTTTTCTCTTGAATTGATATGCTACAAAAGAAGTGATGAAAAGTGAACTAGTTATATATATATATATATATAATGCAATTAGAAGAAAACACAAACCTGCTTAAATTGTCATTATAATGAATATTAATGATATATATATATATATATATATATATAGCTACATTATGAAGGCTGTTGTGGTGTTCTAGTTATCATCATAGGATATAGACATAGTGACATTAGTTCAAATCCTGGTTGAAGCAGTTTGCATTTTATATAGCACTTGGGGAAAGTATGCATCAAACTATTCTCCCTCTGGTTATGGATAAATAGTAAAGTAGACTGGACTCTTTAACCTTGGTATAGCAACCAATGTAGAAGAAGGAAAACTCTGAATTTAAACCTGTTAAACTCCACTTAAAAATTGACCATATGTTGCATCTTACTTGTGGAAGGGTTGAGTAAATGCATGTGTGTGCTCACTGGTATGTGAAAATGGCAATGATAATAATCTTCACTGTCTGATGGGGTGATTTTAAGAGATGTATGCAATAATTTCATGTCTTTTGGGATATAACAAATAATGAGTAACTTGACAGATGAACAGTTCATTCAGTCTGTTCAAATGAAATGGTGAAATAATTAAAACAATTTTGTGATTTTCTTTTAATTATTTTGTCCAGAACCCTTGGCTTTGGTTTAATTCCAGGATAAAATGCTTTAAAATTTTTTTAAAAATTGACTAAGATGATTTTAAGTTAACAGTTTAGATTTTCAAGAGAATGAAATCTGGAAACAATGCTTGACCAGTTAGTTATTCTTCTATGAATAACACTACTGAACTGTTTATTTGATTTTTTTTTTATTTTTAACTATATGCGGCATGTTTGTTAGTTTAGATAATTTCAGTCATTGACAGTTGCTGTTTAAATTCAGATTAAAACCAGGGTGTTAAAATGCTTAATCTTGAAACATTTTTGAAAACTAACTCTATCAAATTCATTATATTTTCTTATTTATAAAATTTGCTGTACCTCTATTTATTTAGGACCACATGTATTTTGATAATTTTATGGTTCTAAATGCCTTGTTGATTAGGGTTTGACACTAAACTGCATCTGATGGTGAGACCGCAATTTTGGAGCTCTAGGGAGTGTGGAGTACTCTTTCATTGCCATTACTCCCAGGTCTACTCTGTTTGTACCTCTTCTGTGGGTCAAAGAGATCTGTTTAAAGATTATTTGTAATTGATAAAACTGTGCAAAAAACCCCAAAAGAATAAGTAAACAAAGATTGTTATAAGAATGTACAATGAATGTGATACCCTAATCACTGAGCTAAAAATAGCCCATGACAGGTTGAAATGCCATTAAAATCAATCTATCATAAAATAGTAAAGTGTAAAACTTTGTTATTATTAACATCATCAAAAAGGATATGTAAATAAATAAAACCTGTCTCAGAATAGTTGTTAAATTTAATGTATGAAATTTATAAGCAAATGTAACAATTTTTATGAGACAGATGTAGTATTGTTTTTCATACCACTGTCCCATAATCATTGTTAAATTCAGTCTATGAAATTTACATGCAAACTTAACTTCTATTGTAGGACAGAGGTAGTTATTTTGGAAATTAAATTTTGTCTTGAGTTTATAGATAAGTGATTTGATAACACATTGAGCTCAATAATCTGTTTGTTTAGAAATAATTTCAAGGTCAAAGGTTACTTTGGTGCAAATATTAGAATTAAAAAAAAAAAGTCATTATGTAAAATTACATTGCATCATTTTATAGAAAGGGTGGCTATGAAATATGTATGGAAATAAGTTTTAATTGTAAAATTATATTGATGCATATAAACATAAACAACCAGTTGTATGAATATGTTTTTCATAAAAATATAATAAAGATTTATTTTTATGTTTGCCAAAAAAAAATATTCAAAATATTTTTTTACAGGTTTTGAAGACTTTATTTGTATGGAGCCCTAT
>CAUZXS010005152.1:37500-40000 GCA_963585895.1 Sepioteuthis lessoniana | reverse complement strand
AACTTGCCTACTATTACATCAGTCCAGCATGTGAACTACTATGCCATGGGGATTTTGTATACTTTTTTAATAGAATGAAAAAAAATTTTTTTTCAAAGAACAAGCTTAGACCCTAAAACTGCTACCAATTGAGAAGATTTACTCTAAATGGGGAAAATAGAAATTGACTTGAGAAAGAAAGTAAAAAAGACTGCAATTACTTTATAATCATCCACCTCGGTCCACAAGATATTTGGCTGCTATCATTGACTGTGAAAATCATTGATATCTTGGTCCTAAATACAATTTTCTCAGAAATTATTGAAACGTTTTGTCAAACTGTAATCACTTTTGTCTATACTGACTGATTGAAGAGGCTTGTAAAAATGGCAGTTTTATAACCAAGACATTTATTCTTTCATTTGTGGAAAGTGTGTATCCAACAAAACACATTTTCTTTTGAGTAATGAAAGCAATTCACTTTTTTTTTTCTTTTTTTTTTTTTCTTTTTTCTTTTTTTTAGATGGTTAATGATTGATCTCAGCTGATTTGCTTTCATTTTTGTTGGTTTCCCAATCCTGTCTGTATTTTCTGAAATTCTCCAAATAAAAGAAATTGCGGAAGCAAACACGATATTGAAGATAATTCTTCAAGCATCAATGTCACCTTTATATTAATGTTCACTCTTAATAGATACACATACACTCATGCCACCCTGTCAGTTGGGCTAAGAATACACTGACTGTATCCCCTACTGTGGGTTAAGACCACTCACCAAAGAAAAAAAAAATGGGTGTTCTAGGTATGGCACTAAACTACATCTGATGATTAGGTCCCAGTCCTGGAGAGATCTGGGGAGTGTGAAAAACCCATTCGTTGCCATTACTCCCAGGTCCACTCTGACTTGGAGTTGTAATACCTGTTAAAGTCTGATTTGTGAGTCAAATAGATCTGTTTGAAAATAATTCATATTTGATAATAATACTTGATGGCTTATAGCTCTAAATTATTTGAATTAAGCATTATTAGTTACTTGAATCCATGAAACTGAGTACATACAAATGACTATTATTGAATAGAAATAATTACTTGGAACCATATAATTACTTGGAATTCTTGAAACCATATAATAATGTGCAAATTATTTATATTAGATAGGAAAACATCTGCTTGCAAAAAAGAAATAATTACAGAAAAAACGTAAATATAAATGAACACAATTCCCTTACCTCAAGATGTAAATTACCCCAGACAGGTTCATACGCCATTAAAATCAATCAATCAACATCTATACATATTGAATAGATTTATTTGATTCATTGATGGGTCAAATAGATCTGTTCAATCATTTACTAAAGATTATTATTGGTAGTAGTTTCTGGAAACCATACAAGTGTCTGTAAATTATTTGTATAAAATAGGAATACTTGATAAGATATAACTGTGCATACAACTAAACAAAAAATATAAATATAAACATGCAATGAATTAGATTCCTCAACCTTTAGGCATAAAATAATCCTGGACGGTTTAAGATGCCATTAACATCAATCAATCCATCAATAAAGAGCAGGTATACTCCTGTGTACCCCTTCACATGGACAAGCAAAGGTAGGATGACCAACTAGAACCTATATACAACAGCTCTGTGCTGATACAGGATGTAGCCTTGAAGACCTTCTGGAAGCGATGGACGATAGAGACAGGTGACGAGAGAGGGTCAGGAAGATTTGTGCTAGCAGCGTGACATGAAGGTGATGATGAAATTTTGGCAACTACCTTTATTTAAGATTTTGGATCATATTTTGAATCTGTAGGCAAATATTAGTGCCATGGATTGGCATTTTCTGTTGGAATAACTGATGCTTAGGGTTAAAACTATCTCTTGGAAAAAGCCCTTAAAAGATGGATTCTGCACTGGAAGAAGACTTGGAAGAAAAGCCTGTTAAAATATAATGGCTTGGATTAGTATTCTAATCCTTACTCTGATTAGAATACTAATCCAAGCCATTCAGTTATCTTAAATAAATTTCCTTTTCGTTTTTTTTTTCTTTTATTCTTTCAGAAATGTTTTTTAATTGACTTTTAATTTAAGTGATTCTATATGTACGTTAAAGAAAACTCAGAAAAAAAGAAAAAGAAAAATTTGAAAATATTTTATTTTCTTTCAATGTTTTTTTTCTCTTTCTTTCTCTCTCTCTTTTTTTTCTCTAAACTTTTCTTTTAACTACAAACAATAGCTGTCAAAGGTATCATTAGCAATTTGGAAGATCTTATCATTGCTTCAAAATGCTTCCATTTATTCATCACTTAGATCTTCTGTCCATTTCCTCGTCCAAGAAAACATTTCATTAGTGGATAAGCAATAACATTCATTTAGAAAAATGGAATGCATAATTATAAACAATTTTCTCTTGTTTTGCTGATGCAAATAGCTTCTACACTTAGGCTCGGTGTTTCTCTTTAGCGTATGCTGGGCTCAGGTAATCAATAATTCTTTTACGCATCTCACCACTCAATT
>CAUZXS010005152.1:0-35000 GCA_963585895.1 Sepioteuthis lessoniana | reverse complement strand
GTTAAACAATCTGATGGTGAGGTTCCAGTAATGTTGGAGCTTTGGGCAATGTGGAGTACTCCTTCACTGCCATCACTCCCAGTTCCACTCTACCCTGGAGTGGTAGCACCTGATAGGGTCCTATCTATGGATCAAATAGAACTAAAACGTATACTTATGCTAAACTGAATTGTTTAACATAGAACTGTTTTGATATTTAAACTGCATACTTATGCTAAACAGAATTGTTTGAAATGGATGTTTTTGTATGCTAAACTGAATTGTTTGAAATGGAACTGTTTTTGACATTGAAACTGTACTTACATTAAACCGAATTGTTTGAAATAGAACTGTTTTGACATTTAACTGTGTAAACAAAATCTATACTTTTACTAAACTGAATTGTTTGAATTAGAACTGTTTGACTAAATGGAATCGCTTGAAATATAAATGTTTTTGATGATTAAACTGAATCATTTGAAATAGAACCGATTATTTGTATAAAAAAGGATTTGGCATTAAATAACCTACAAAGGTTGATATGCTATAAAACCAAAACAACCAATGAACCTCAGAAAAAATATGTTGGTTGAAATATTCAGATAAACATCTGAAGAATTGATAGAATAATGAAAATTGTAATTGCCAGCACTTTAAATAATGCAAGAAAGCTCAAGAATATGTTAACAAAAACATGTAAACCAAGGCTTTTCCTTGTGGTCAGTATAGACCCCCGAGGGTTAATTTACTAGTTTGGATTTATAAATCCTTCTTTAACAGAACAAAAATCCCTGGATTATGTAGACTAGTTGCCAGATATTGTGCACTTAGCAGAATACCTGATTGGGTATGATAGCTACTAGTGATCTGGAAAAAATTTACAGATCATAGTGGGGGAAATCCACGAGGCAAAATGCTTAAAGTGCTGGACTGTGAGATTGTAGTATGCAAGTTTAAACTCCAGTCATGCTATTAAATTCATTTTCAGACTAATTCCCTTGGAAAAGTATGAATCCTCTTATCCACCTTGCTGTGGGTTAAATAGTATCATTACTGTGCCTTTACATTGATGATTTTGGCATTAAATAATCCACAAAGGTTGATATGCTATCAAAAACAAACTATACAGGTCATTAAATGAACAAACAATCTGACTGATAGAAAAGATCAGGATCTTTTTAACAACATTAACAACACATATACTTATATTTTCATGAAAGAAAACAGTACAATCAGATTTTAGCCACATACATTATCCACTAAGCAAACAGAGAAGCACTGTGAACATAGAATGTGGTGATTTGTATCTTAAACTCACAAACCTACAACCTAATATACATGATCTCCTTAATGCCCACCAAATGCATCCTTCTCATGAAAAAGGTATGTTTGCATTTATAGCTTACTTATTCTTTTCTCATACAAATTGATGGAATAATGAAAATGGTTAATCTCAGGCCATTGAAAAAATATATTAGCCAAAATATTTTATTAACAATAAATATTATGATGATTTAAAAAAATTGAATAATATAAGAACTTTTGTCACAGAATTTCAAAAGACAAGATCTTATAGAAAAAATTTGTAAATAGATGCAACTAAAATGATATGTGGCACAAAGAAATCTGGTGCCATTCAGTCAGTCAGACTATCAAGAAAGTGGGGGATTGGAATTCTTGAATTATTTTGTTTGAAATCTGCAATAAAAGTTGTTAGTTTCATATGTCCTCTTGAGGGTGCAACTGAAGAAGGAAATCAAAGCAAATCAAACCAAATCAATGAATTCAGTTGCAGATATCATCCTCTTTTGCGTCTCCCCACCTCGTTTGACCCCTTAGTTCTTATGGATGTTTTTATGTGAACATTAACTTTTCCCAACCGACTAATTAAGTGTCCAACTGCTCATAGCCTTATTTAGAAAGGCTTCAAGTCTCAGCATTATTCTTTGTCACTCATAATCACATCTTACATTTTTCATCTCATCACATTTTCATTTTCTTCCTCTTCATCTCTTTTCTCAGCCTTTTCTTTTTCTCCTTTATTTTTTATCTCCTCTTCAACTCTTGCTCTTCAATTTCTTCTTCATCTTGCCATTCTTCTCAATCTCTTCTGTTCCATTATTTCTCTTTCTTCTCTTCCTCTCCTCCTGTTTTTTTCTTCTTGTTGTCCCTTTCTCCTTCCCCCATCTATTTTTTTTACTTCATACTTCTGTTCCTTGTCTCCTCCTCTTTCTTGTCATTTCCTCTCCACTCATTTTTGTTTGATTTCTCTTTCTCCTCATCAAATTTTCTAGTCTTTTGAACCCTTCTTTCCTTTTTCTCTTTTTCCTCTTTCTTCTCTTCTTTTCCTCTGTTCCATCTCCTTCATTTACTTAAATGTATCAAGCTCCCTCTTCTTCCTCTCACCCACTTTAAATTTTCAACATTCCTTATTTAAAATTCTGTTTTATGTTCTGGCTACTTCTTCAGTCCAACCTTGTCATTGAAACATTCTTTATTCATTACCTTCCTTTCTGCTTTGAAATTTTGTGTGGAATGTAACTTAATAGCTAATTTATTCTGGACAAAGCCTTATTTAAGTCATTTCCTTTCTGATTTAAAAACTTCTTTCTATCAAATCAAATCACCTTAGACAATTTAATGAAAGTGGACTTTTTATGGATCACCTCTCATATTAAGTAAATGTTTGTCAAATAGATTAAAACTACTTATTAAAATAAAATTTAAAAAATGATATTTTTCAAGCATTTTTCAAAATTATATTCGGGGTTGATTTTCTGAAATTATTAGAGGATAGAATTTCTTTCTGAAAGATAATAATCATTTGGCTATTTCTTTAATATATTTAATTTTTAGTGTGTGTGTATATATATATATATATATATATATATATATATATATATATATATATCTCAAAAGGTATAGGCCTCTATATGAACTCAGATAAATCAGAGTTCATATTTTAAATAAAATGGAGCCATCTTTGTATTAAATGCTGAGACTCTGACAAGTTCACATACATCTATAGTAATACCTTGTCTACAGAAAGTGATGTTCAATATATGCATGAGAAAGGTTTTGCAAATTTGTTTGCAAAATATTGAAATTTGTGGCTGCAAAATCTGTCAGTCAAGTTGAAAACAGAAGAAAGTTAGTATCAGGAAAAAACGTGAACACATTGGAAGTTTTATTGTATTATATTACAGTTGCAAACAAATTGTCCTGTTTCTGGTTATATAATATTTTACAAGAATAAACATATAATAGTCCTCTTTACTGAAGTCCTTGTGTTGTGTATACCAAAGTTTAGCGTTCTTCACATGGCTCTAGTTTACAGGTGGAATCGTAGCAGAGACAATTCTAATGTCTATTTGTTACTGAGCTTGGTCAGACAAAGAGGCCGAGACATATCTTTGAGTCTGGTGCCAACATATACTGGCCATTGAATGGTTAGTTTGAAAGGTGCATCAACCAATTAAACATGTCATACCAGGCCTTTAGAGAGTGGGGTCGACCAAAAGAGATAAGCCACTTACCTTAATTATTTCTATTTTTTATAAAGGTGTGGACTACTATTGACAGGCATGTGGAAATCTGATTTCTATGATTAAATAAAAGTGGAATCTTCCAAACTGTAGCTGTGTCAATACTACTGTATGGTTGCACCACTTGAACTAATGAAACACTTGAAGAAAATGCATTGGAACTGCACAAGGATTTTGCATGCTGTTTTGAACAAATCCTGCAAGTAGCAATCAACAAAACAGCAGCTGTGCAGCCACTTAGCTCTCATCTCACAAACCATCCAAGTAAGACAAATAAGATATACTGGGCACTGATGGGGAAGAAAGGAAGAATTCATAAATGACATTCTCCTGTGGACTCCTGTGCATGGCCACACTTGTATTGGCAGTTCATCAAAAACTTATTATCATTTGCTGTGTACAGACACTGGATGCCATGTAAATGACTGGCCAAAAGTGATGGCTAATAGGGATAGATGATAAGAGAGTGTTAAGAGAATCCACCCATGACTTGATAATATATACACAATTTAAATTACAACACTTATCACTTGATAAAATCTAAAACAGCAACAAAATCAGTAAAATATGTGAAAATTGTTCAAAAGAAAAAATTCTGAGTTCATATGAGACCAACAATATGAAAGGGTAATAAAAAGTTTGATAAATAATTCATGACACTGAGTTTCACATTATCGCTTATCAGGTGAAATTCATTCAACCTTATTGGGGGTGTCCACGTGGCGTAATGGTTAAAGCAATGGGCTGTAGAATTGTAGTGGGTTTGAACTCCAGTCACGCTATTACGTTCACTTTTGAACAAATACCCTTGGGAAAGGTATGCACCCCCTTATTCTCCCAGCTATTAGTAAGAAAGCATCACTGCTGATCTTCTAGAAGGATGGATTTGGTATTAAATAATCAACAAAGGTTGATATGCCATTGAACAAAGAAACCCAAACTCAGTTGTGAGTGAGTAATATATATATACACTTTCTTTCTTTTGTTTAATGGCATATCAACCTTTGTGTGTAATTTAGTACCTAATCTATCCTTGTAGAAGAAAAGCAGTGATAATATTTAACACATAGGTGGTGGTGGGGAATAAAAGGGTTTATACCTTTACCTAGGGTATAAATCTGAAAGTGAATTAAATAATCTAATTTGAACTTAAGTCTGAAAGTGATTTTAAGAATTTAATTTAAACTTGTTTTCTTCAAAGCTGCAATCCAGCACTTTAGCCATTATGCTACTGGGGACCCCACCATATATATATATATATATATATATATATATATATATTTGGGTGTGTGTGTTGTAGTGGGGCAATAGTTAACAAGTTAGTTTTGGCAAAACATTATGACTAATAAATTTGTTGTAACTGGATATCCCAAATTTGTGACCTTGTTCCATACTAGCTAAGCTTAATAAATAACATCTTTACTGAATGCCCTGGTCATTATACTAAATTGTATCTTATAGTGAGAGTTCTCCTTCTGAAGCTCTGGGGATTGTGTAATCAATCTTTCATAGCCATTACATTCAGGTCAACTTTGATCCCTGAGTGTAGTACCTGTTTTGGTCTCATCTATGGGTTAAATAAATATAATCAAAAATTATCAGATACGAATACTTGAAACCACATAACTGCTTGAAAACTATTTGTATTAAGAATAGTTATTTGATACTGGATGTAACACAGGGTAAATTTTTAAGTAGAGTAAAATTGGTTTGAATTTAGTGTTTTACTTCTCCTAGTGGATGAGTCCTTGTAGCCTTAATGGTTAAAGTGCCAGACTGTAGCAGGTTTACTTTTAGGCTCATACCCTTGGGAAGTATAGTCCTCCTTATCCCCTGGGCTATGTATTAAATAGTATCTCTGCTGTTATTCAATAAAGATTTAGGCTTTGGCATTAAATAGCCCATATCGGTTGATAGGCTATTAAAAAAAAAAAACTAATTTCAAACTAACTTCTCCTAGACTGGTTGTCATACAAAGGCTATAGAGTTCAGTCCACCCTACTCCATTGCTAGGAGAGCAGAGATGAATTGATGTCTTTGTGAAGAGCATTAGAGCAAAGTAAAATGCAAACATCATTTAGGATTTGAATTCAGATTGCCTGTTCCATTTCTCACAATGATAACCATTACGTCATGAGCACCCCACTTGAAGCTGTGTAATTACTTGCATACAGAAAAAAAAAGAAGACTGATTCCAGCATTAAATAACCCAACATGAGTTGAAATGCCTTAAAACCAAGCAACCAACATGACTGAAATCCGTTCACTCCTCAGTAATTGCTCAACACTTGTGGTCAAGTGCCATAATAAGCTAAGTTTGGTAAATACATGTACATTGTCTAGTGGGTCGCCTGGGAGACTGGGCTTTGATCCCAGGTCGAGTCATACGAAAGACTCAAAAAAAAGTACTTGATACCATCTTCCTTAACACTCAGTACTATAAGGTATGTATCAAGGGTAAAGTAGAGCAATCCTGGGAAAGGAGTAGTGCCCTCCCCTATACCTCGGTGTTGTAGCTATTGAATAGGGATCCTCTGGGTTGCGAACTTTACTTACTTTTTATTTATATATTTTACTCACTGTCACATAAAGAGGTGTTCTGGGTATGACACTAAACTGGTGGTGAGGGTCCAGTTCTGGAGCCCTGGGAAGTGTGGAGTCACTTCTTCATTGCCATCACTCCAATGTTCACTTTGATGCAAAGTGGTAGTGCCTGGTTAGGATCTGAATCAAATGGACCTGTTTGAAAATTATTTGTTTTAGACTTAAAGACATAGTTGTTTACAAAGGATTATTATTACTATTATTAGTTACTTTAAACCATATAATTCCATGCAAATTATTTGTATTTGATTGAAATACTTGATATCAAATAATTGTGCAAACAAATTAGACAAATAAAAAAATGTTCACTCAAAAAAAATGCAACTGAACATGAGAAATATATTTTTTACAATCAACCATTTAGAAGTGAGTTCAATTTTGGCTTGTTGCATCTTTATATAAATATAATAAAGCACACTCATTTGTATATACATACTGTATATATCAATGTATAATTCAAAAGTTATGAGATGATAAGCTTGTAAATATACAATCAATCTAAAAAAAATAAATTCTGATCTTGTATTAGATCAATAAAAACCTTTTTACTTATATACATTTAAATCTGCAATTAAGGTTTATAAAAATCTACTTAAAGTTTATACAATATATTTTATCCTTTAATTTCATTGTGTTTGTTTGAAAATACATTAAAGAAACCATTGTAACATCTAGAAACAGAGTTGAGGTGCATTAAACAAGATTACTCATATTTGAAATATGGAGACCAGTTCACATACATTGGCAGCAATATCTCATCTACTGAAAGCAATGTCAACATTTGCATTGGTAAATCATGGTCTTCTATTAACAGGCTGTCAATCACAAGGAAATCTGATCTCTGATAAAATAAAATGTGAATTCTTCTCAGCTGTTATCCTGTTGTTATTACTGTATGGTCACATTATTTGTACTTTGACGAAACGCATGGAAAAAAAAGCTTGATGGGGAATAGACAAGAATGTTATTTGCTATTTTGAACAAAACCTTGAAACCTCGCCCCGCAAAACAGCCGCTGTATGACCACTTGTGTCCCATCTCACAAACCATCCAAGTAAAACAAAGAAAATATGTTGAGCACTGCTGGAGAAGTAAGAATGGAATTAAAAGCATCATTTTCTTATGGACTTCTACACATGGACACACCAGTGCTGGCCAACCAGTAAAGACTTATATTCATCATCTCTATGCAGACACCAGGCGCCTCTGGTGGTGTAATGGTTAGCAAGCTCGACTAGCAAACCTACACGAATGAGTTCGAGTCTCATTGGGTGCCCCTTTCATATGGCCCTGTGCCACATCTAAGCAAAAAGCTTAGTAAATTACCTCTATGCAGACACCAGAAGCAGTCTAGAGGACCAGATGAGAGAGAGAGAGAGAGAGAGTCAAGGAAATCTGTGCTGTCAGCACAAGTGCAGGTTAGATTTTCCTAATATTTCAATGTAAGTTTACACCATTATTAGCATATTATCTACAGTATAAATATACAAATGAATAAAATAATACCATAAAACATCATTTCAGGCCATTAATATTTGATGATACCGAAATTATAGTTTATTTTATTAATATTTCCTTTGTTTTCATAAACTTTGTAATGCTATATCCACATGTACCAACCTCCTCTTCTTTATGGGAGGTGTCTTCGTGGTATAGTGGTTAACATGCTGGACAGCAATATACCCCATTCACGCTATTGCATTCATTTTTAGGCTAATACCCTTAGAAAGGGTATGAACTCTTTTATAATCTCAGCTATGGATTAAACAGTTCCACTACTGTTCTTCTACCAGGATGGCTTTGATATTAAATAAGTCATGAAGGTTGATATATCATTAAACAAAGAAACTAAACCAAAACTTTTCATAATATGAGCATACTGGACAGTATATAATATCTGGTTAATGTTCTTTTGGGGAATAGAAAAACACCTTGAGGAAAGCAAAATCTCAACTTTTGAGTTTTGCTATTCTGTTGTGTTTTAACTTTTATTATAACTTACGCAGTGATATGCCAATTAATAATGGATTAATTGGTATTGTATTTCCATTACCAGATGAATGTGCTTTGTTGCTGTTAGGTAAAAGCTGATTATAGCAGTAATGATTCTACATTGAATAAAATGGCATTCTCTTGTTTGGAAATTGCAAATGGCTACTATCAAAGTAATATGGCTCCCATAACAATATGGCTGCTTTGTACTGCTACAAAGCTTGTCATTGCTCTACAAAGATGACTTTCATATAATTGGTTCTTTTCACTTTTTTTAAGTCAATATGAGACTTGATGTGACTTGACATCCAAGGCCAAGGGTAGACTGTCATCTACAGGCAATAATATACAACCTTTCTATTGCACAATGATATCAATAGGCTCACCAAGTAAAATATTTTCAGTTGTTAGTATGCTCTCTGGATTCTGATCAAATAATTCTCCTAATTTGAGTAAAAGACTTTTTCAGAGATTCAATACTCTCTCATATTACTATTAGAGAATATTTCCTGCTGTTTTTGAGGCTATAATTGTTTACTAAGGATTATTATTAGTTACTTGAAACCCTGCAAACGAATGATTATTATTGAACAGAAATAAATGCTTGCAACCATATGATTATTAGAATTAGATGGGAATACTTGAAACCATACAACATTGTGCCAATTATTTGTATTAGATAGGAATACTTAATATCATAAAAATCTTAAACTACACAAGAAATTTAGATATAAATTTACAATGAATCCAATTCCCTAACATCTAGCCATAAAATAACCCCAGATAGGTTTACATACTATTAAAATCAGTCAACCATTATAGCAAACCCTTTGCAGATAAACCAGGCAGATATGGTTAAGCAGACAAGATGTATTTGTTTACAATTGAATGTAATATGAGGGTCAGCTGAAAAGTTCAGCAGCTGACCTACGTACTCTCATGGAATGTGACCAGATGATGTTAATTTTTCAACTTAGTCCCCTTCATGGTTCACACACTTCTTCCATCAGTGTTGCTGTGCTTGTATCCCATTGATCAAAAAAGTCATCAACAGCAGATATGGTGTCATCATATAAGCTTTTCAGCCCACCCTCATTATACCAACTGGTCATAGAGGAATGTGCACTATTAAATCAGCCTGAGCAGCACGAGCAGGCTTTAAAATTATCAATTTATTTTGTGATGTTTCATTGATAGATGATCAAATTTCACAACTATGACAACCAGGCATAGACTTATAAATGCCCAGGAGGCCATGCAAGCCATTCTTGACTCTGATGAAGAGTTTGAAATGGGGAAAATAGATGAATTTAGTTCCAATGATGACTCTCTGACTTTGACACCATTGGCAGGAAGCCAAGTACATGTACTGTTGATGGCAATACATACTGTGTAATTTTATTGCATTCAATTTCCATGGAAATAACCTAAACCAGATATTCATGAGTAAAAATGACATCATATAGTCTGAGCATAATTGTACCAGAATATATACTGTATAGAGATAGATCATGAAGTGAATATCATTTGGAGTTATTTTAAAACTGGTGAAATTTAGAAATAAATTCTGACTGGATAGGTGACTGATTTATTGATTTATTTTAATGGCATGTCAACTCATCTAGGGTTATTTTATGCTTCGGGTTAGGGAATCATGTTTATTGTACATTAATATTTACGTTTTTGCGTACTTGTTTCTTAAAAGATTTTTATTTAAATTTTTTTTTTATATATATACATTTATGGTATCAAGTATTCCTCTCTGATACAAATAATTTGCACTCACTTGTATGGTTACAAGCATTCTTATCTAATTATAATAATAATTTATACACAAGTATATGATTTCAAGTAATCATTTATTTGCACACAGTTATATGGTTTCATGTATTCCTATGCAAACCAGGCCATTGGCCTAATGAGTAGAGTGTTCACAAATGGTCAAGGAAATCTAGGTTCAATCCCAGGTCAAAGCATACCAAAGACTGAAAAAATGGTACTTGATGCCACCTTGATTAACACTCAGCATTATAAAGTACAGATCAAGGGTAAAGTGGAGCAAACCAGGGAATGTAGTAGCACCCTTCCCTACTCCTCGGTGTAGTAGCTATTGAAAAGTAAGCTATTAGATTGCCCTCAACTAAGGTCGCCAACTTTACTTACCTTTTCATTCCTATGCAACAGCAATAATCCTTAGTTAACAATTATAGCTTTTCTTAATATAAAGGATTTTAGTTATATGGTATCAAGTATTCCTTTCTAATATGTATAATTTTCAAACAGATCTATTTGACCTATGGATGGTACCACTCTGACTCAGATTCATTCTGGGTCAGAGTAGATCTGGGAGGAATCACAAAGGGTTTTTTTTACACTCCCCAAAGCTCTAAAACTGGAGCCTCGTCATCAGATAAAGTTTAGTATTCTGATTTTAAGATGATGTGAATTGGCTTGTGAAGAAAAAAATGTATCATAATCAAGTATACTTCTTTGTTAATCAAATATTGACAAGCTAAAAGAATGTTTTTCTGGGTTGCTTTTATCCTTTATATGAGTAAATATGTTTAATATATTCAGTTGTGTCACTTGATGATTATAAAAGGTCACAATTGAAAGAAATATGTCAGTTTTACATGTATAAGTTTTTACATAAGTGTGTGTGTGTGTGTATATATATATATGTGTGTGTGTGTGTGTGTGTGTGTGTGTTTGAATATGTGTATGTATTTATGTGCATATTATATGTATTTAGCAACATCTCTGCAGGAGTAGGATGCTTCCCAAGGTCAGTTTTTAAGCAGTTTAAAAAGTTTGAATTCAGAGGTTTCTTCCTCCTAGACCAGCTGCCATACCAAAGTTGAAGAGACAGGCTGTCCTACTATTTACTCATAGCTGGAGGGAGAATATTTAGAAGCATATCTTTTCCAAGGGTATTAGTTATGTGAAATGCAAACAATGTCATCCAAGATTTGAAATTGGTTCACCCAGTCCATTTCCTATGATGATATTCATTACACTCTGTGCACTTCATATACGAAGATCATTAAATAAGTTTCCAGACTTTTTTGTATGGGCACTTTTATTGATAGTACACACATGAAACTCTAGTTCCCTTCGAAGTAATCTCCTCCAGCTGCAATGCATTTGTTGTACTGTTCCAACAACTTCTCAAAGGCCCCATGGAAGTCCTCTTGTGTGAGCGTGTCAATGACCTTCTTCACAGCCTCTTTCATCTCCTCAATTGTCTCATAATGACAGCCTCTGAGCTTAGGGAATAACAAAAAGTCACAGGAAGCAAGGTCTGGACGATAGGGAGGGTGAGAAACTGTCTTGATGCCCATCTTGGTCAAATAGTCTATGACATTGATGGAGTTGTGGATTGATGCATTGTCCTGCTGGAAATGCCACTGAGCCAATTTGAAGAGTGTTGGCCTCTTGCGACGGAATCTCTTTCTGAACTCGCTTAAAAGCTCCACATAGTAACCCTAACCCTAAGCCTTTGGCCAATCAACTCTGTTGTATTGACTTCCTTACTCCTCCCACACCTCTCATCATCCCCCACAGACTCCCTGCCTTCCTTGAATCTCTTATGCCACTCAAAAACTGATGCTCAATTCATGCAAGATGCTCCAAAAGCAGTCTGAAGCATTCCATACATTTCTGTGGCATTTTTTTTTTTTTTTTTTTTTCAAGTTTAAAACACAATTTTATTGCATATGGTTCTTCTAAAGTGTCCTCATGTTCAGATTGCATTTTTGAAATTCAGCGGCTGTGACAATCAGGTTTTAGTAGGGTGTATTCCAATTGTTGCTGTAGCTGTTCATTTGAACCTAAAATCATAAAAATTGGTCAGTCATCTCATAAGATGTATTGTAATAACATACTGAATTTTTAAGAGTCTACAACAATTTCAAATGCCTGTACAAAAAAGTCTGGAAACTTATTGAATGCACCATGTATGTATGTATGTATGTGTGTGTGTGTATATATATATATATATATATATATATATATATATGTGTGTGTATCTGCACATGTATATGTTTTTGTGTGTATTTATATATGTATGCGTGCATGTGTTTATACATGTGTGTTTTCATATACGTGTATATTTGTGTGTGTGTGTGTGTGTGTATATATATATATTTCTTTGTTATGTGTTCCTTCATTCCATCAACAACTTTTCTGCTTCTTTACTTTTGGCCTAAACTTCATATTTTACAAGATTTTCTAGCAACAGCTGGTTTGATATATCTCTCTCTCTCTAATCTCTTTATTCTCCAACCTCTCTCTTTATACATATGACGCATACACACATGCATACTGACTGCTACTGCCTACTCCATAGAAAAGAGATAATTGAAGATAACTTGTTTTTATTGGCATATAGCCACAAGTCAATTCTCATTCTTGGAAAATTAGAGAAATTTGATGTTCCTTTGTTTGAAGTATTCCTGATTTTACTTTTGAAATGATAGCCTCACTTGAAGTTCTTCATATCGTACTCCAATTTTTAAAAATTTCTTACTCAAAGCATCTTTACAGTGATAGTTGCAAGAAACATAAAAGATATACCAACGTTTGGTGGACAGGTAAACACATTTTGAACTTTCTTTCTGAACTTTTCCCTTGGGTCATTCTCTTCTTTCTAGTACTTCCAATTTTCAGTGCCTGATTTGTAAAATTTTGCTGCTCTAAGAATTGCTAATTCCTTCAGTTCTACAAAGCCACCAGTCGCAAGTACAGAGCAAAGTGGTCTTTATCTTTTAGTTTCAAATTTGATTCACCATCCATCCCTGCTTTCAGAAGTATCTCTCAACTTGGATTGTGCTTTTTCTTTCTTTTTTCTTTTTTTTTCATCTCTAACACAAAAAATTTCTTTTTTCTTATTATAATTTCTCTAAAAAATGTAGCTTGAAAGCTATTTTTTAAAATAGGAATTCTTCCATGATATTCCTGTGTTAGTACTACTGTATGGTTGCACCACTTGGACTTTAGTAAAACACTTGGAGAAAAAACTACTTGGTAACTACACAGGAATACTGTGGGCTGTTTTGAATAAATCCCGGAAATAGCACCCTACCAAGCACCAGCTGTACAGCCACTTAACTCCCATCATATTAACCATTCAAGTAAAGTGAACAAGACATGCTGGGCACTGCTTCATTAGTGATGCTCTTGTTTGGACTCCTACACATGGACACACCAGTGATGGCCAACCAGTAACAGCTTACATTGATCAGCTCTGTGCACACACTCAAAGCTGTCTAGAGCAGTTACCAAGTGTGACGATCAATAGGGATGGATGGTGAGAGATAGTTAAGGGAATATGTACTGTTGGCATACCTTGATGATGACGATATCTAGCTTGAATGTGGCAGAAAGCTAGAGTTTTAAGTTTATTTTCAGGGGCATTGTGATCTGGGCTCCCAAGGCAAAAAGGGTTACTGACGCATTCATTTTTCTCACTCTACCATCAATTCTATAGAAAAATATATACAATCTTAATCAGACATTTATTTTTAAAACTTCATGTCTCAAAATCTATTGGATGTTTATTTCATGTGCTGTTGGTTGGTTGAGTTTTATGGGATATCAACTCTTGTAGGTTATTTGATGCCAAATATATGACTTGTAAATGAATAGTTTGTTGATAACAAAGCTCATTTATCTGCACAAAGTTAAATGGTTTTGAGTATTGCTATCTAACTCTTGTAATTCTAGGAACATTATTTTTCATTTGCTTGCTCTGAGTTAAATGGTTCTAAGTATTGCTACATGATGCTAATAATTCAATTTAACATCAGTCATATGATTGAACATGATTAAATGGTTTCAAGTAAAGTAAATGATTAAATAATTCCATTTGACCCATAAACGGGAGACCCTAGGAGGTGCCCATGGTGTAATGGTTATCGTCGTAGGAAATGGACACGGCGACATGAGTTCAAATCCTGGACGAGACTGATTGCATTTCACATAGCATTAATGCCCTTGGGAAAGGTATGAATCCAATTCTTCTCCCTCCGGCTATGGGTAAATAGTAGGGCAGACTAGGTTCTTCAGCCTTGGTGAGGCAACTAGTCTAGGAGAAGGAAAACTCTAAATTCAAACCTGTTAAACTCCGCTTAAAAATTGACCTTGTGTCATATCCTGCCCGAGTGGAGGGGTTGGTAAATATGATAAACGGGAGACCCTAACAGGTACTACCACTCTGGGTCAGAGTGGACCTAGGAGTAATGGCAATCAAGAGGTACTTCACATTCCCCAAAGCTCCAGGACTGCAGCCTCACCCTCAGATGCAGTTTAGTATCATATCAAGGACACTCATTGGAGTGGGGTCTTTCCTCTCTGCAGAGATCCATTGGATGTATTCTTCAGCTCCAGCCAACTGGGCTGTCTTATGTCATGAAGTACCATTTATTGAATATATCTACCTGACTATATTAACAGAACTGCAGGGATTTATAGTTTTGAAATATAAAGGACCGCTTTGATTCATTTGAAGACATTCAAAGAATGAGATTTGCTATGTGGATCTCTTGGCATTTTGAACCCTCGTGCATGGCACTTTTACCTGACTGCTTAGTTCACCCCAGCCTATTTCACAAGGCAGACCATCTCCAGTTGATTCATGATTTCAATGTTATACTGAAAGCATGTTTGTATTGTATTTCCTGGGAGTGTTCCAGCCCTGTCTGGGGAGCTTATAATACACCAACTGCATTCTCTACGGTGGGATAAACCATCACCACCACATACACCCAATAAGTAGTGATACTAAACTGCATTTGATGGTGAGGCTCTAGTTCTGGAACTCTGGTAAGTGTTGGGTAACGCTTTATTACCATTACTCCTATGTCCACTCTCACCAGTTAGTCCCATCTATAGTTCAAATAGATGTTTGAAAATTATTTCAATTAGACAGGAATACTTGATAGCATATTATTGTGTGGAAGTAAATAAGGAAATAAATCCAACTGTATGAAGTGGAAAAAGCAAAATAATCCAAAATTTGATGAATTTTTTATATAAGTCAATGTTGTACGTTTCAATTGTTATAACCTTCTTCAGAACTTTAAATTCATGAAAAATGTTATTAAAATAGTGATGGATATTTGGTGAAATAACAGGAGAAAGGAAAGTGTGTATAAAAAGAAAGCATAATCAGCATTCTTATTTTTGAAAATATATTATGTTGTCACGTTGTTGTTACCTTCTTAGCTAAATTAGTTCTAAATAGCTACACCATATCTAATTTTAATTTTTCTCTTCACATATTTATATTTCCTTGAGCCCCATATATTAAATTTAAATTTATCCTCATGAACTGTATGTTCATGTTCATTCTCTCTTCCTTTCTTCCATTTAAAAAAAAATATATATTCTAACTATCATTGTTTTTATTATCTTTTGTTATATCCCTTTGAAACCCAACAAATTTCAAACATCAGTCCATGTGACAACAAAGTAACATATTTTATTATTAGAGAGGAATATGATACAACTGTGTACAAAAAATTCTTAACAACTAGACAAAAAAGTAGATATAAATGTAAAATGTATGTGATTTCTTAACCTCTAGACATAAAATAATTCTACACAAGTTGACATGTCATTGAAATTAATCAATGTGCACTCCTGGAAGTGTTCCATAGTCTGCTATGTAGTGCCAGAGTTGGTAGATCCATAGGAAGAGGAGCATATTCTACAGTTATTTAAAGAACTTGCAGATATAGGGCAATGGATATGACTTAAAACGGCAAACTATATCCTAACTAGAAAAGTGGAACAGCTTGTTCCAATATGTCCACTTGAAGGTAAATTCTGAATCAAAATACAAAATGTCCTTTGATTCTGAAGCAAACAATCCCTTATAAATAGCAGAAACATCTCCAACACCAAATAAGGTTACTTAATACCTCCTAATTAAACTTGCCTAGGACTCAAAATAGTCATGCATTTCCCTAAGAAGAAACTCAGGAAAGGAAGATTGTGTTGCACCTGTTTGTGCAACACAATCTTCCTTTCCTGAGTTTCTTCTGTTTGACTTTGTGCCAGATTAAACTAAGCTTAGTAAATATCTAATAAGAATCAAAATGTCATCTGAGTTTCATGTGATTGTTTTTTGCTTTTTTAACAAGACATTCTGTACATTTCCTTCAATGCTAAAAGCATTATATATTAAAACAAAGTCATTATTTTAAATTTGATGATGCTAGCATGTTTGAGTTAAACAACTTTTTTTTTAAATAGGAAAATAAAAAGAAAAGGAGAGAAAGCACAATTCCTGAAGGCTATAAAATCAGGAAAAAAGTACGGAAAAAAAATTGTAATGTAATTGGAACATTGGCACAGCTGAACTTTTGAAGACAAAATCAAAATAATTTCTGATTGCATCTTATTAGCTGCTTCTGATGTTTTGTATTAAAGTTGGGTGCAGTAAAAATTGCCTTTTCACTTTTAGACAAATTCTCAGATGTAAATTAATTTGATTTGCAATTTTATAAACAAATAGTCTTGGCCAAATATTTTAATCTTGTGATGAATAATATATAATCTGGTCAGTCATTATTTGAATATCTCAAGAACTGGTTATTCTGCCTTGATGTAACTTGGTAACTAATCAAAGGGAACCTTACTACTGATGAATGAAAAGACAGTCACTTTCAGGTTATTCTAAAACCTATGTAATGCCATTAAGTGAGTGTGTGTACTGTGTGACAATCACATTCCCTGTTACTGAGCAGGCATATCCTTCACATCTCATACAGGTTTTTTGACAAACCATTTCATTACTTAAGTATGTCAGCATCCTCTATAGTTCAGATTTATCTCCCTTTGACAAAAATGTAAAGAATTATAAAGGGAGTACTCGTGGCATAGACAGTGAGTTCAAACTCCAGTCATGCTATTATGTTAATTTTGGATTAGTACCCTTAGGAAAGGTATGAACCCCTTACCTTTTTAGCTATGGTTAAATAGTGCCACTGCTGTTCTTCCACAAGGATAGCTTTGATATTAAATAAGCCATGAAAATTTTATATGCCATTTAACAAAAACCAAGCCAAAAAATTATAGCTTTATATAACTATTCTATATACAAATAATTTGCATACAGTTATGGTTTCAACAATTCCTTTATAATATTTTTTAGATTTATTTAACCCATAAATGAGACTGTAACAGATACTACCACTGTAGGTCAGAGTAGACTGTAATCTCCATTTGCTCATTTCATTTGAATAGCAGCCTACAGTCATTTATCCCTACTTTCCCCAAAGGAAAAGATAGTCTGGACCAAGACAGATATTGTCCTTAGAGAATTGGTTCTTTCCAAGCTTTTTGAGTATTATTGGTTTAAATCTTTGTATATGGCTGTAAAATATCCTTGTCCGTGACATCTTGTGCATACAGCAGTCTTAAGTGACCACTGCAACTAGAATTAAATGAAGAATTCTTTTAGATGCTGACCATTCTTGAAATTGGACTGGTAGATTCATTTGTTTTATTGCATCCATTGCTTTTCCTCTAAGAATTAAAGAAAGAGGAAAAACTTTATTTCCGAATATGCTAGTCTTGTAAATTTATCATTAGGATATTATCTTATTTGCATAGCTATTTTTATATTATAGCTGTTATTGATATCTATATAGTATAAATCTTATATAGTAAGTTAGAAAAAAATTTTTTTATTGTTAACTTCATATTATATACCTCAGAATTTTCCATTATTTATTTTTGTATGTAATATCATGTACAAAATATATAGTTTTAATACTTTTACACTAAATAAATAGTATATTTATTATATATCATAAATTTTATATTGTTGCTTAAAAAAACACATTTCCATAGTTATCTTCATTTTATAAGCCTCAGAATTTTCCATTAATCATTTTTGTATGTAATATTCTATATAAGATACAAATTCTAATCCATATACACTATGTAAATATTATATCTATTATATATATTATATTGGAGCTTAAAATTTTTTTTCATAGATACCTTAATCTTATAAACCTTAAAGTTTACAATTGTGATACAACAAAACAGTCTGTCTGTGGATAACAATATAAGTTGGCTAACTGTAGCTGAGGGCAACCTGAAGGCTCCCTTTTCAATAGCTACTACACCTAGGTGCAAGTGAGGATGCTGCTCCTTTCTCTGCATTGCTCCACTTACTTTTGATCCATACCTTATAATGCTGAGTGTTAAGCAAGGAAGCATCAAGTGTCATTTTTTTGAGTCTTTGGTATGAATCAACCTGGGGATTGAACCCCGGTCTCTTGAGCCAATGGGAAACACTCTACCCACTAGCTCAATGGACCAGTCAAAGGACAAAGTGTAAGCGGTTCTACTGAGACTTGAACTTGGATTGCTGGGTTCAGAGTCCAGAATGCTAACAAATATACCATAGATCCCATACGTTTCATTATATTTTAAAATAAAAAGTAAGTTTCTTCTTTTTCAAAATCTAGTTAAGTAATCATTAAATTAACTAATTTCCATCAAATCCTATATTTCTAAAAGAGCTATTTTATTTTTGGAAGATTTTAATTACAGAATTAAAATTTTTCTGCCCGCAGACATCAATTATGGTATAATCAAAGTTAATTTTTGGATGAGAAAAATTGATATTAAACAGTGTAAAACCTGTTTTAAATATGCAAAATAATTAAAACCTGTTTTAAATATGCAAAATACTTTTAAAAAAAATTTTTTCTAGGAACTTTATGGCATTTTCTTGCAATTAAAACTTTCAAAAAGATATTCAAATCATTGCAATGTATTTAAATTTTTATTTTAAAAAATATCTATAATCATCACAACACTTTGTAATATTGTTGGTACCTACCGAGTGCAGATGAGCAATATATGAAATATAACATTTTATAAGAACATACTTTTGGGTTATATATAAAAAAACATAGTGTATGTATATATTTACCAACCCCTCCACACAGGCAGGATGGAGTATGCCACCAGTATTTTGACTAATCATATGTGCATACAAATCATTAAATATATACATTGCTTTCCAGAAAGTTTTCATTTTAGATTTTTGAACAAGTTGGTTAGGGCTGTAGAATTTCCCAACCATGCTGTTTCAGAAGAGTAAGCCCACCCTCTCCAACGAGGCTGTGTATGGCAACTTGTAACGTTTGACAACAGGATCATGGTGGCTGAACAGTCTATGACCTGGCAACTGAAGTGGTCAAGTGACTTGTAACACTCCACTTTGGCCCTTACTGGGCTAGATGGTTGGTTAGAGAGGCTCACTCTGATTAATCAGCTGTTCATGTCAAGCCCTAACACTAATATGATTGTCCTGATTGTCTTCTTTAAATTGCTTTTTTGGCAGACAAGTATTCAACCCTATTTTATTTTAGAAGGCAATGGCTGAGAGTCAACTGCACTGAGATGACAATAGTTGAAACCATTTAACTGTGCAAACAAAGGATTAATATTAAATTAAATATTAGAATTATTAGTGTCAAATAGTAATACTTAAAACCATTTAACTGTGTGCAAACAAATGAGCTCTAACTCACTTGAAAATAAAGTCACACACATATATATATATATATATACAGGATATCAAGGGTTGATATGCCATTAAATCATATAACCAAATACAAATCAACTTATTGTTTTACACAACCCTCCTCTTGCATGTATATGTTAAAAGCATTGTAAAAATATCTATAGATTTGGTTAAAAATAATAAATTGTCCCTAGGAAATGTTACTCCCTCATCTAGAAGGGTTAAAGCCTGGTTTATTGCCTGATATCTTCAGGTGTCCCCTTTATGGGGAAATACTGTACAAGAACAATAATTGCTACTGTTTATCCGGAAGGGTTTCGGCATTCTACCCATCTTTGTAATTACATACCTATCATCATCCTCTGGCATTGTCATTCGTAAGCTAATGGTGGGGAGGAGTTGGTTGACCAAGCTATAGTGTAACTGTCATCATCATAAAAAATGGACTTATTGACCTGAGTTCAAATCCTGGATGAGGCTGTTTGCATTTCAATTCTTGCTAATGCTCTTGGAAAAAGCATGAATCCATTTGTTCTCATCCTCTCAGCTTTGGGTAAATAGCAGACTAAACTAGGTTCTTTACTATTGGTAAGGCAACCAGTCTTGGAGAAAGAAAACTATAAATTCAAGCCTGCTGCACTCCACTTAAAGTTGACACTGTATCATATCCTGCCCATGGTAGAGGGGTTAGGTAAATAGAAACATATGCATTAACTCCAGCATGAGTAGCTCCAATGCTAACCAAGATAGTGTGATGGAGTTTTTGGTTTGTTTGTTTTTTTTAATACAAGAGGTTCGGGTCACTGCTACACATTTCCGTCATGAGCATGCTAAAAGGTCTCAAGCTCAGTTTCTTTTTAGACACACCTTGTGTATATGCAATAATTGAATTGAAACTCTTCTTCCTCTGAGTTGTTTTTGTGTTGGTAGTCCTTTTCACTTTCTGGCTTGGCATGTTGCTTACTCTGTAGTCACTTTTCAGTTCTGAATTGTTCTTATTCACTCCCAAACTGTCATTCTCTGCAGACAGACACTCCGCTTGGCAAGCACTTAACTTTTTATTTGTTGGTACCACTTTTGACACCGAACAGCAATAGCAGAAACAGAGGCAAATACAAACAACAGCAGCCATGTTTATTTTCCTGACATGTTTATTCGGTTCTCTTCTTGCAAGTGCAGATATTCTCCTGAGACAGCTTCGGCTACTTACATCCAAGTTTTGTGCACATTTTTTTCTTTTAGTTTTTTTTTTTTTTTTTTTTTGTTTTTTTTTGAAAGATTATGTATCACCCAACATTTTCATTAAACAGATCGGTTTCATTGGCACTCATCATTGGTTTACAGGCCTAGGTAAAAAGTAAACAAAAAAACCCCCTCTGATCTGAAATGTTAATTTTTAATAACTAATAGGAGCTCTCTATTTAAAATATTGGTGTAACATAATTTTATAATCTATGATTGACTGATTTTAAGGCCATGTCAACCCATCTAGGGGTATTTTATGCCTACAGGTTAGAGAACTGTATTCACAGTATATTCATATTCACATATTTTTGAGGGTAGTTGTTTCTTGAGAGGTTTTTTTTTTTTTTTTTTTTTGCATATAGCCTTATCAAATATGAATTTTTAAACAGATCTATTTGACCCATTGATGGTATCCTAACAGGTACTACCTGTCTGGGTCAGAGTGGACCTGGGAGTAATGGCTATGACGGGGTACTCTATACTACCCAGATCTCCAGAATTGGAGCCTTACTCTCAAATGTTGTTTAATAAAAGGGTACCTCTTTTATTTAAGGTGAGGCATAGTCTTTTTGTTGATATTGAACCTGTAATGATCATTGCAGTAGTCATTTATTTTTTGCCTGTGTTCAAGCCCAAGTTAAAGCTAGACTTTGGACTGATGGCTAGATGTATTCTATAACCTATGAAGTTGTGCTAAACAATTCACTTGATAGTATCTCAGAGAAATAGAAGTTACTTGGCAGTGATCATCTTCTCACTAAGTTATATGCTACGAGTCTCTGAAGTGTGGATTTTCATTAACAGACAGATTCATCACATTTGCCGGAATGCTACAACTTTTCCTCTTTTCTCTCTTGTGCAGTATTAAGCCTCATAAATATCATGAATTTATTTTGGTATAATTCCCTTATATAGTCAGTAATTTTGCATTTTGAAAAATAGATATCAGTAAAAATGTTACTGATTTTATATATATATATATATATATATATAACAACAATTACCGACGCCGACTACGCCGATGACATAGCGATACTGGCAAATACACCTGACCAAGCCGAAACTCTTCTGCATAGTTTGGAACGAGCAGCAGCAAGCATAGGCCTCTATGTTAATGCACACAAAACGGAATATATGTGCTATAACCAAACGGGGGACATCTCCACTCTAGAAGGAACCCCACTTAAACTAGTAGACAAATTCACGTACCTAGGAAGCAGCGTCGAATCAACCGAAAAGGACATCGAAACGAGGCTAACGAAAGCATGGACAGCTATCAATAGGCTATTGATTATATGGAAATCAGACCTAACCGATAAAATGAAACGCAGTTTCTTCCAGGCAGCGGTCACATCGATACTGCACATCGATGCACTACATGGACGCTAACAAAATGGCTGGAGAAAAAACTGGATGGCAATTACACAAGAATGCTGCGTGCAATCCTGAACAAGTCCTGGCAGCAGCACCCCACAAGACACCAACTGTACGGCCACCTGCCCCCTATCACGAAAACTATTCAAGTTAGACGAACCAGACATGCAGGACACTGCTGGAGAAGCAGAGATGAACTCATAAGAGATGTACTCTTATGGATCCCCACACATGGCCGCGCAAAAGCAGGACGACCAGCTCGAACGTACATTCAGCAGCTATGTGAGTATACAGGCTGTTGTCCTAAAGACCTACCTAGGGCGATGAACGATAGGGAGGAGTGGCGAGAGAGGGTCAGGGATATCCGTGCTACCAGCGCGATATGATGATGATATATCATCTACTGAAAGTGATATCACCTTACGCCTTGAGAAAGTGTAGAATGCTATTGGCAGGTTATTGATCATATGGAAGTCTGATCTATCCAATAAGATAAAATGGGATTTCTTTTAAGCTGTAGCTGTGTTCATACTACTATATGGATGCACCACATGGACACTAACTAATACATAGAGAAAAAACTAGATGAGAACTACATAAGAATATTGAACAAATCCTGAAAGCAGCGCCCCACAAAAGAGCAGGTGTATAGCCACCTGCCTCTCATCTCTCAAAAAATTCAAGTAAGACGAACGAGACATGTGGGGGCACTGCTGGAGAAGCAAGAACAAAGTTATAAGTTCTCTTATGGTCTCTTGCACATGGAAGTAACAGTATTTGCTCCGATAGCAAAGATCTACTTACATCAGCTCTGTGTGGACACAAGATGCAGCTTTGAAGACCTGCCTGAAGTGATGGATAATATGGATGGCAGGGCAACTTTATATATATATATATATATATATATATATATATATATATATATATATATATGAATATAAAGTATAGTTGAGGGTAACCTGAAGGCTCCCCTTTCAATAGCTACTACACCAAGGTGTAGGGTAGGGTGCTACTCCTTTCCCTGGATTGCTCTACTTCACCCTTGATACATAACTTATAATGTTGGCTGTTAAGCAAGGAGATGTCAAGTATCATTTTTGAGTCTTTGGTAAGATTTGACCTGGGATTGAACCCCAGTCTCCTGGTCAATTGGCAAACACTCTATCCACTAGGCCAACATCCTCAAATAATGTACTCTTAAAAGTATTCTACTTGAAGTTTTATTTTTATCAGTAAGAGTTTTCAGACTATTGTCCTTGTCTTCATTGTTTTTTTCACAATGTTTCAGCCACTGTATCCACTAGCCTTCCTCAGGTGTCCCCTGTTTATCTAGGCATAGAAATGATTCAAGCTGGGAAATCATTTTTAAAGTCTAAAGTCAAATTTTACAAATGATTTCTCTGGTTGAATCATTTCTATGCCCAGATAAACAGGAGACACCTGAGGAAGGCCGAAAGATATAACAGCCAAAATGTGAAAAAAAACAATAAAGATGAAGACAATAGTCCAAAAACTCTTATTGATAAAAATCATCACGCTTTGTCTCTGAAATTTAGACAATTAAAGTTTTATGTCAAATGATTATATGATCTACATGAAACTTTACATAATAGACTTAATTTTGATATTTTAGCTTTTAGCACCATTTAGTAGGATTGAGCACTTTTTTATGCACTTTATATTCTGATATATATCCATTCTTAAAATGGTTAACTATTCAGTACCTATATCAATTTCTAAATCAAAATAAAACTGATATTACCGGCATATTTTTGTTCACAGACTAATATGACTATAAAGTTATTAACTTAGCCAGAACTGGCACAAGGTTACATTTATGGAGTGCAACTTGCTATAAATACTCCAATAAGATATGTTTGCTTTCTGCAGAACTATAAATGTGCAACTTGTCTATCAAATAACAGTTATCAGTTTATAACAAGGAAGCCTTTTTGATTCCTGATGTTTTTAAAGTTTTTTTTCTTCTTCAAGGTGTTCATTTGATTATTCAATCTGTATTTTGTCATTGGGAAAGTCAGTTAAATATAGTCATTCATTTTCTTTCCTTTCCTTTTCATGAAAATGTTTAATATTTGTCTGGGAAAAAATTGCTTTCATCCCACCGTACTGAAGTTCATTCTCTTTTTGAAAAAGACCCAAAAATAACTGAATGTTCATTTTTTTAAAAATAATTATTTTAATACCTGAATAAGATTTTGAATATTGACTTTAAAGTATCAAAATAATTTTTTTAGATTACTATATCTTTCTTGATTGCTTGATATCAATAGCACATCAACCTGTCTAAAGGTTAGGGAATCACATTTATTGTATGTTCATATTTCTATTTTTTGTATCGCTGTTTTTTAGTTATTTTTTTTTTTTTCCACATTCAATATAAATCATTTTTTAACAAGTTTATTTGACTCATCGAGAGTAATCCAATGGGTCTTACCACTTCATGTCAGAGTGGACTTGGGAGTAATGATAATGAAGAAGTATTCCACACTTCCAAGATCTCCAGAACTGGAGCCTCACCATCAGAAGCAGTTTAGTGTCATAAACAGGGCACTCCTTTTGGGTAGGGATGTGGTGTTACCCCTCTGCAGTGGATGCAGTTAATGTATTCTAAGCCCAATTGACAGGATGGTTCAATAAAATAGATCTGAAGATAATACATAAAACCAGAACATGGAGCCAATGCCATGTAGTACCAAAATGTGCAGCTGATGATGCACATAGCCAGAACATAGAAGCAATATCATACATTGTAAAAATAGGCAGCAAGGACAACTTTTTAGACATTGTCCAATTTGAATTGTAAAATATCTTCAAACTAGTGATTGCATCAAAGAAAGCATTGTGTCTTATTGTTCATATCTGTTACATCATTGCAGTTTCATTGTCTGTGTCACCTGCCGATGAACAGAAATCAGACTGGGGGCTTCAAGAATGATAAAAATAAGCAAAGAATGTTATTGTTTAGAATCTTTTTTTCTCCTTTGTTGCCTTATTCAGAGGTTGAATCAAAAAGATTTCTGACAGGATAATGGAAATGTTTTATTCATGCCTTCACCTTTCCAATTAAAATAGTGCCTTCTGCCAGTTTGTGCCCTGAAAAGGACAAATACAAAAAAGACGTCCTCTGAAAATGAGATCATCACAAAGTATCTTAGTGTTGGTGTAATGATCAACATGTTCGCGTTTGACTACCACTGCAGCTGCCTTGTCATGAATCAATAAATTATGATAATGCTATTTGTTTGATCTCGGACAGAATTAGCCATGCATAAGTAAATATTAACCATTAGATTCAGCTTGTTGCATTCATTATTAGAAAGGACTGTCACTTTTTACTCTCTATTGTTCGAGAGAGTTTTCTCATTAACATAATTATTGTGACTCAGATTTCAAGTCCTTAAAAAAAAAAGTCAAAAAAAGATAGAAAAAAAAAAGAATTCAAATTCAGATTTGGGTCAAGTTGCTCAACTTCTTTGTTAAAATTACCATAAATTATGGCATACAAGTTGACTTTTTAAGCCTGAAAAAATCTCTACAAAACTAGGGGTCAACTTATACAGCAGGGCTAAAATCTAAATCTTTACCAAAGAGTGGTCAAATAGTAGAACAATACTCCTATCAATCAATATAAACCATTTATCATAACTCCACTTAAACTTGTATTTAGTGAACATATTTATCAAATTAACTGAAAACACATGTAGTTTAATGGTTATCATTATAGGAAAAAGACAGCAAAAAACCTGGACAAGACTGTTTGCATTTCACATAGCACTAATACCTTTGAGAAAGATATGCATTCAACTATTCTCCCTACAGCTATGGGTAAATAGTAGGTCAGACTGAGTTCTTTAAGCATGGCAAAACAACCAGTCTTGACGGAAAACTCTGAATTCAAACCTGTTAAACTCTGCTTGAAAAATTGACTTCGTATTGCATCCTACCCAAATTGGTAAATACATATTCAACAAATTAACACAGATTGATATCAAATAATAAAACTGTAATATAAATTAAGTATTATATTAATCCTGTTTGTCATGCTGTTTTCAACTAAACACTAACTAGAATGTCACAGCACCCAGGCAGTTAGTCAAACAACTACAGACTGTTATTTATCTGTACAATTTTATGATAGTGCACTAGATTGCGGATGCATGAATATACAGTATAATGTGTAAGCACCATACACTTCTGGAGTAATGACAGTTTAATGAGACATAATGTTACTTTATTGAATATATACACATTGATATCATTACTATACTTATATGGCTCAACATTTTGAATAAAGTTTACTTGAAGGTTATTTCATTGATGATTAAAACTTTGATTCTAAGATACTACACTGTAATTTTAAAAGTATTTTTTCAGACATTTATAAAGTTCAACTGCAATAAACTTATATGCTTTTACTATGGTTTATCTTACCCTATCCTCATTAAGGCCTACTGCATAATTTTTCACCTACCTGTAACCTACTTTATGTTTGTGGATTGAACTATATGGCAGGTATAGGTTTAACTCAGAATTTTGAGCTAAAAACCATAAGAATTGACTTGTACACCACAATTTATGGCAAGTTCACTGAATGTCAATACTTGAAACTTTTGTCCTAGCGATTTATCTAAAAAAAAGTTTTCTTACAGAAAATGGCTATATATTATCACTTGACCACTTGATTAGAGATTTGAATCTTAGAGTAATTTCTCTTGCATACAAGGTGGACATAAATTCTTAAACCTTTTGAAACTCCTATAAACTGAAAATATATACACAAATAATGGAGGTGCCTGTGATGTAATGATTGATGACATTGAAAATGAATTCAAATCTTGGACAAGGCTGATTGCATTTCACATAGCACTAATACCTTTGGGAAAGGTATGAATCCAACTATTCTCCCTTCAGGGAAGACTAAGATCTTAAACTTTGCTATGGCAACCAGTCTAGGAGAACAAAAACTCTGAATTCAAACTGTTAAACTCCAATTAAAAACTGACCTTGTGTCACATCCTGCTCATGCAAAGGGGTCGGTAATACATATACACAAATAATGGGAGTATTTAGTAAAACATAAACATTCAAGTCTTAACGCCTTACCCACCAAATCTATGGATGTCAAATGTACCCCTACATATGTGCAATTAGAAAACCATATTCTGCTTCTTTGACACGCTGTAAAATTAGAGACATGATACTTTAAATTAAGAATAATACAATGATTATTTCATTGAAAAGTTTTTCTGATATATAAAACATAGAAACATATTGTAATTTACAATAAGTAAATTTCCTGTCAGATAACTACAGTATGTTGTTTATCTATAACTTTCATGATTGTGAATACAAATTATATAAAAGCTATTATTCTTAGCTTAGTCTGGTACAATGCCACAAGTGTAGGAGCACTCAATGAAGAACAAACCTACCAGTATATATTTACCCAACCCCTCTGCCATAGGCAGTATGTGACATGAGGTTAATTTTTTACCAGAGTAAAACTGGTTTGAATTCAAAATTTTCTTTCTCCTTGACTAGTTGTCTAACCAAGGCTAAACAACCCAGTCTTCTATTCTAGTTACCCACAGCTGGAGGAAGAATAGATGGATTCATGCCTTTTGCTTCAATTTCTTTGTTTAATGTCACATCAGTCTTTGTGAGTTATTTAATGCCTAAGCCATCCTTGTAGGAGGACATTAGTGGTGCTATTTAACCCATAGCTGAGAGGATAAGGGAGTTCATACCTTTCCTAAGGGTTGTTTGTCCAAAAGTGAATATAAAAGTGCGACTATTGTTTGAACTCACTCACTACAATGTTGCTGTCTTGCACATTATGATATCACTAGGACTCTCTCCCGACTAAATATAGGAACCAAATTATGAATGCAAGTTTGTCTGTATACTTATACAGTAGTACTGTTTGGTTTGGTGTCTTTGTTTTGATGGTTTATTAACCTTTGCGGGTTATTTAATGCCAAAGCTATCCTTATAAAAAAAATAGTAAAGTTGATGACTGTCGTTGAGGGTAACCTGAAAACTCCCTTTTGAATAGCTACTGCACTGAGGTGTTGGGAAGAGCATTACTCCTTTCCCTGGATTGCTCCATTTTACCCTTGATATGTACCTTATAATGCTGAGCTTAATGTTCAGTTTTTTGAGTCTTTGATATGACTTGACCTTGGATTGAACCCTGGTCTCTCAGACCATTGGCAAACACTCTACTGGTCAGCCATAGCTGGGGAATAAGGAGCTCATACCTTTCCCTAGAATATTAGTCTAAAAGTTAATGAAATAACAGAGTTCAAACTTGCTTACTATGATATAGTTTAGCATATGAGCCACTACGGCATGTGGACTCTCTTTCATGCCTTTCCCATACGAATTAGCTCAAAATGAAATGAAAGCAGCCTTTCTAGTATTTGAACTCTGGTTGGTGATTCTATATCTTACAATGATGATTATGCTACGCTTGTCTAAGACTACCAATATCAGGCTTCAAGTGAAAAATACACTCATATTAATAATGGTCTTTGAGACTACTTGACTAACCACTTTCACAGTTAGGCATCTTTTCTATTAATAAGATAACTTACTCTGGCACACATCCAATTTCAGATAAATGTGGTGTATCAAAGTTCCAAGTGGGAAGTGTAATATAAGTCCGAACCCATTGTAGGTTTCACTCCTGGTTTATTCCAGAAGTCAAAGTCCAAAACACTCATGGTCATTGTTTGCACCGACATGACAGCTGCTGAAGAGGGCAAAGCTTAGATACATACATAAGCTCATGGAAGGTGTAGGGGTACGATTTACACATGCTGCCAAGGGCTATAACTCATCATAGCTTAGAACACTACTGGTATGATCACTCTACTTCTCAAAATCCTGGGTGCTAATTCCAACCACTAGCACATAGCTACAGTAAGCCAATTTTTTGTTAATTTTTAATTTTCATTTGACCGAAAATTTTTTAAAAAATGATTGAGTCACCAGGCATTATGGGAAGGTAAATTTGAATTACTTAGGAATATGTATGTTGGAAAAATACAAAATACTCCGAAAGAGGAGCCATTGCTGAATATTTTTGTTGTGACAACATTCTACTACTATTTATAAAACTTGAAAAACTAATTCAGATTTCTGTCTTAATTACAGCACAGGTGATGTCTATACAAAGTTGAGAGGTTTGCAACATATCTAAAACCTTGGTGAGGCTTAGAACTCTTTTGAATGGCCCTTTTACATAAACAACATTCATGAAAAAGTATTTATTTTTGTGTGCAAAATTAAAATGTTAAGTTTGAATGAGATGAGTAAATCAATAAATCTCCAGGTTTGTTTTTTTTTTCTTTTTTGTTTAATAGCATATCAAACTTTGTGGGTTATGTAATGCCAAAACTATCCTTGTAGATGAATGGTAGTGGTAGTATTTAACCCGTAGCTAGGGGGATATGGGGGTTCATGCCCCTTCTAAGGGTATTAGTCTAAAAGTGAACATATTAGCCCAACTAGAATCTGAACTCTCATTACAATGTCATAGACCAGTACACTAGCTACTACACCCCAGGGACTTCCACAACATTAAACAGCATCTGGTGGTAAATATTAGTCACATAGATTGAATGTGTCACATCAAAAATTTCAAGTGAAAATTCCATTAGGTTTGCTTTGTTTAATGGCATATCAACCTTTGTAAGTTATTTAATGCCAAAGTTATCTCTGTAGAAGAACAGTAGAGGTACTATTTAACCCATAGCTAGCTGAATAAGGAGGTTTAATACCTTTCCTAAGTGTATTAGTCTGAAAGTGAACATAATATCATGGCTGGAGTTTGAACTCGCTTACTATGATATTGCAGTCCAGCATGTTAACCACTACACCACAGGGACTCCCCCTTTCAAAGTGATATGTATTTAAAGAGTTATCTATGTAGTTATTAATGAAACTTTTCATTAGTTATGTAACAAGGTTGGATGTATGGAACACCCAGTGAGTCTCAAACTCACTAGACATGAAAGTTGATGTGCTATTTAACAAAGAAATCATCACACTCACAAGTAATGGCTTGCTAGCCAAGTTTACTAACCCTTACACTCTGAGGTGTCTTTTTGACATATTAAATGTCAATAAAGAGAATAAACTTTGTAAACTCCAGTGTAAATATCCAGTGTTCAGCATTCACAGACAGTTACAAGATAAATGCATTTCTGCTAACAAAATTTCAAATCTGAAATGGCTTGGTATGTTTTAGTAATTAGATGCATTTTTCACAGAATGCAATGTCAAATTGCTGTATATTTTTGACAGGAAATTGTTAATGGCTTTTATAACAATAATAATCCAACAACTACATCTCTACTTTTTGGAAACTAAGAACCAATTATGAGCTAGCAGTTCATTTGAATCTTTTGTTGGAGCTCCTTCCATAACTTGTTTTAGATTACTTCAAAATTATCATCTTAATATTTTGGGAAAGTTTCCATGATGTTATGGCTAAAGTGCTGGACTGCAGCCTCGAAGTAAAATAGTTCAAACTCCAGTCACACTATCACATTCACTTTTTAATTAATACTCTTGGGATAGTTATGAACCCCTTATCCCCCAGCTGTGGGTTAAATAGTATCACTGCTGTTCTTCAACAAGGATGGTTTTGGCATTAAATAATCCACAAAGATTGATATGTCTTAATATTCTAAACACCTTCTTTAAGTCTACCCATTAAATTCATTCTGACATTTTGGTCACTTTTATCTGAGTCTACTCTTAACCTAAATAGTTTGCTACATTAGAAAAAAAAAATTCTAACTCAAAATTTTATCTATTTTTCTTAATTCTCTAACCAGTATTGCCACTGTAGAGTTACTGCTTGCTTGTAAAATAAGTGTGTGTAAATTTTGAAATTAATATTACTGTAAGTTTTTGAAATAATTTTATTTTACTTGGTATACAATTCAGGAATATGAACAAATGAATGTATGATAGTTCTATTCTTTCTGTGATTCTAGACAACTCATGGTCTTAAAATAAGTTAACTTTCAAGTTAGGAATTGAAAAATTCATTGGGTAAATCATTTATTTTTATTCTAACCCCAGCTTAAACAATGTCCTGTTGGCAGAGTTTGAAATACAGTCAGTGTATTCTAAGTTCCTGTGATAGGGCTTAGAATATACAAGCTGCTCTGCATGGGGGGTAACACCCTCACAACCACCTCCCAAAAATGGAGGTGTCCTGGCTATGACACTAAACTATATCTAATGGTGAGGCTCCAGTTCTGGAGAGTGTGGAGTATTCCTTCATTATCATTACTCTCAGTTCCATTGTATTAGTACCTGTTAAGATCTCATGAGTCAAATAGATCTGTTTAAAAATCATTTATATTTGATAGGAATACTTGATTTTATATAACTTACAATTATTTGTATTAAGAATAGTTACTTGAAGCTATAATTGTTTACTAACAATTATTAGTTACTTGAATCCATATAACTGTGTGCAAACAAATAGCTATTATTAAATAGATACAATTACTTAAAACCATATAATTGTTAGTATTAGATAGGGATACTTTAAACCATATAACTGTGTACAAGTTGTTAATTTTTTATAGAAATACTTGGTGTCATATAACTGTGTTAAAAAACTACAGAACTATGTAAAAATTGTAAATATAAATGTACAATGATTATGATTCCCTTATCTCTAGGCATAAAGTAACCCTAGACAGGTTGACAAGCCATTGAAATCAATCAATCCAGCTTAAACAATTCTGCCAATGATTTTAACACAGTTGTCTACAGAAGAACTATTTACTTAAAAAGAAAGTTTTGTGTGGCTGCTAAGTTTTAAATTCTAACCAGTAAAAATATACAAAAAATAGTGAAAACATTTGATAACAAGGAATTTAAGTTTTATTTCTAAATAAGAACTTTTTAAAAAAAACTTTGGCACTTCAGGGTGGTCAGCCATCTTTGTTGATCCATCTTTCCAGTTGATTCTTGAACTGTGTGAGATCATCATGTTACTTGCATTGTTGTTTTGACCTTGAGTTTATTCAAAGAACAAAATTTTGATGAGTAGACAAGTATTTTGACGTGCCCCCTCCCTTAAACGAGATTAAAAAAAAAACATATCCAATGGAGTTTGATCAGGTTAATCCACCTCTGACAATCCATTTCTTTGGAAAGATGTTATTTAAAATCTCCTTAGTCATAGAATAAAATGTAACATATATATATATATATATATATATATATATATCGGTTACAAAACCTGATCTCACTACAGAGTAACAAAAAATTCTGTTATACTGAGATGAAGAGTTATTTGCCATTTACATGTCTGTTATTCAGTATACAAAGCATTTTGCAATGTAGAAGCGGGTGCTGAAAAGTTCTCAACCCCACTAAGAAAGTAATGACATAAAGCCATGAAAAAGACTGTGTTCTAGAGATTCTTACTTTGGTTAAAACATTATTTTCTGTTTAGTTGGGCTGCAATCTTTCAGCACTCCTTCACATATCTAGTCTTACTTCTGAGTTAGGATGGTTGGTTGGTTGGTTGGTTTTAAGGTTATTTAATGCCAAATCCTCTTTATACATATTTATTTAATACATATGATTTGTAAATATATTTTCTTGATAATGTTTTTAAATGAGCCTTAGCTCATTCTTTTGCACATAGTTAAATGATTCCAAGTTTAGCTGTGTATCACTAGCAATTTAGTTAAACATCAGTTATTTGTTTACACACAGTTAAATGATCAAACAGTTCTATTTGACCCATAGATATGACTCTATCAGGTACTTCCTACTGCCCCAGCCAACTGGGCAATTCTGAGTAAAGAGAAATTATGTTGCTTTAGTAATGTTATTTTTGTTGTATTGTTATTAATCTTTGGTTCAAATTTTGTCAACCTGGAAATATATAGACTTATCAAAATGATTAAATTCTAATAAATTTATAATTTTATAACTTTATATTTTTTTTGAAAATTCCTAGTTTTTAATTGAGGCACTCATGGTGTTATGATTATTGTTATAGAAAATGGACTTGGCTACCAGAACGAGGTTATTTGCATTTTACATTTAAAAAACATTTAATTATAATAAAGATTTTATTTCTGTCATAAAACTCATTTACATCCTAACAATATCTGTGTCTTATGTGGGAAACATTGTGTAATCTGTAGCAAACAAGAAATAAAGTGAGAAATGATGAGAAGAAAATAAGTTTAAAATCTGATAAATGTTGAGATTTAGTATTTTTGGACTCCGTTTATTTGGTCAAACTTTTGACTATAATAAACTCCTGTTCTCCACAAACTCATTGATGTTAATAAAATGAAAGAGCCAAGAATTTGATATATGAGAACAGACTGAAAGGTTCATATGATAATGGCATATATGCTGTTGCTTACTTTTTTTTTACCAATGGGATTCAAGCACTGCAGTACCAATGAAGAATTGTGTTGAAGTGCAAGGACTCTGTTAAAAAATAAAACTCATTTAGCTACAGGGAATGTTACCTACAAGGAATGTCCCTGCGAGTTTCTTGGTCAGGCTATGAACTTTTCAGCCAACCCTCTTAGAAAAATGGTAAACTCTATATTCACAAAGATGAGTTCAGACAGAATATTTCTGTTATTATCTAATGATAATTCTTATATCAGTTTGTCTGTCCGAAGTAAATTCCTTTGGTGTGGCATAGACATTTATTTTTTTAACATTTTTTTCAATACATGAGAATTGAAAATATTGATCATAATTTGATCTATTTGTATCTCAAAAGTCTAGAGAATTTTATGCATTGCATTTTCTTAGACAGATTCTGCTTAGTGGATATACCATATGGCCAAATCTTAATATCTTGCAAAATTCCCAATGGATCACCATTTTCACCCAGTCATGCCTACTCTTGTATTCCTTTTGTGCCAGTTTGCTGTATTCACTAATGTGAATAACTGTTCCATCTCAGTCACCACATAACCTATATTTGCTATTCTCTGTGTATTATAAATTTTTGCTTTGACATTTAATTTTTTGTGAGTTTTTTACACCTGTAGTAACTGCTAGTTTTCACTGAAGTTTGAGTGACAGCTAATCTCTCTAGCTCTCCAGGACTCTTCTCAGTATTCTAGTCAATCTCTATAAGTCATTAAATAATGTATATGCTTGATGGTATTGACATGGCAAGAGTAAGTCTAGTGCTCACTTCATCTCTGCAGAAGGGTAAGAGTGTCCTGGATATGACAATAAACTATCTGATGGATATAGACAAATGAGCTCTGGCTCACTTAACAATGTTACCTACAAACAAACTATGCATTTACAAATCATATACATGGAATATATATATATATATATATATATATACAGGATTTGGCATGAAATAACCTACAAGGGTTGATATGCCATAAAAACCAACCACTACAAGGGTGTTCATTTATCTTTCGTCTAGACTTATTTTTCATTCTGCTGGTGTCTAGTCACTGTTTCAATTAGTTAAGCTTGGTAGAAGGAATTTAGACATCAACTATTTGACAAGTAGTTCAAAGTACCAGTAGCACTCTTTTAGTGACCAAACTAAAATTCTACTGGAGTAGACCCTATGGTATAGTGGCTGACATGTTTGACTCCATAGTAAGCAAATTCCAACTCTAGTCCTGCTTTTATGTTCTCTTGTGGAC
>CAUZXS010005151.1:62500-69806 GCA_963585895.1 Sepioteuthis lessoniana | reverse complement strand
CCCTGTTACCCCGTTCCGTCATCTCGGGCTATTGTGACATCTCTGAGTGGCACGTCCGCCCCGCGCGCGCGTTACCACCTACATCAAGGTTTGCACCTAAGTAACCCATGTGCTGAGTTGAAAAGTTCTCAGCCTAACTAAACTCAAAGGCATGAACCGAAATCCCTCGGCCATTACGTTACAGTCTTGCCCCTGTGCAAAGATATAATCGGTGTATTCTACAGCCCCAGCCAACTAAACAGATCCGTATTTGGGACCCTAACATATGCAACCACTCCGAGTACGAGTGAAACTGGGAGTAATGGCAATGAATGGGTTTTCCACACTCCCCATATCTCCAAACGTGTAGCAGTTTAGTGTCGTATCCGAAACAACCTCCCTTTTGCTGGTGGGGGGAGTCTTTTCCTCTTCTTTAGGGTATGCAGTAAACATATTCTGATTTTTACCGACATAAGGAGTAGAATGTGGGAGAGATATGCGTAGCTCATGCCAACTCAAAATATTTACAGTCCATGTCAAAATAGAAAATGAACAATCGACTCCTGATGTCTTTTATTGAACAAAGCAGACGATAGATGAAGACAAATAAATAATCACCGTTCTTCTTCACAAACTGCTACATTGTTCATCGATCTTTGATAAAACAAAGATTTGAGTCTGAGTTTAGAGACATCCCCACGAAACAAAACAAAAAAAGAGTAAAAATATAAAAGAAACAATGTGTTGAAATAGACGAAAGGAAAAAAAAAGAAAAAAAGAAATTTCAAATGAGTCCCTTTTGATTCGTCAAATCCAAGACAGAGAATAAACTTGTGTGTTTATATATATATATATCAATTTTAACTGAAATAGAAGTCAGGTAAATCTTTTTCTAAGAATCCAAGTGGAATCAAGAAACTCAGTTGATTTCTGTCGACTAAGTGGAAGACGTTTGCCATCCACTTTCGTCGATTTTGTTCGGCAAATTTAGACCCAACTTAGCAAAGTGGATGGAAAATAGCACGAGTGAGCGAGAAACAGCAGTCAAAATGGCGGATTTCATTTCTTTTTCTAAGAGATTTCTTGCGCAGGTATTTCTAGATACTGAGTGATTTGAACTAAAATTGAATGAGCTATTAAAACATACTCTGTACGCTTCCGGTTTAACTCTCTAACACTATATATATATATATATATATTGTGGGTATATATATATATATATATATACCCACAAAATATATATATATATGTGTGTGTGTGTATATGTGTGTATGCGTTTATATATATATATATATATATAAACACATACACTCACATATACACACATGTATATATATATATATATATATATTAATCATACTGCGTGTGAAAACACGTGCAACACCCTGCCCTCATCAGCCACCAACCAGGGGTGATAACACAGTTTCGGTAGCTCAAGACGGTACTGCCACTCCTGGCGCTACCAAGCAGCTTTTGCCACCGGACAGTGTATTTAAAAGAAATATATATATCAATGGAGGCGTTCGTAGCGTAATGGACACCAATAATTATATAATTTATATATTTATAAAAAGAGGCGCTCTTTGTGAAATGGTCATCATCATGGAAAATCGACGCGGCGACTCGAGTTCAAATCCTGGACGTAGCTGTTTGTATTTCATATAGCGCTAACACCCTTAGGAAAGGTATTAATCCTACTATTCTCTCTCCAGCTATGGACAAATAGGAGGGTGGACTAGGATCTTTAATGTTGGTATGACAACCGGTCTAGGAGAAGGAAAACTTTGAATTCAAACCTGAACTAAAGACGGCATTGAAATTCCAGATTTAAAACTCTGCTTAAAATTGACCTTGTGTCACATCCTGCTCGTGTGAAGGGACTGGTAAATGTCAACGCACACACACACATATATATATGTACACACACACACATGAATATATGTACACACACACATGCACATATATATATATATATATGTGCACACACACACGCACATATATATATATGTACACACACATGTATATATGTACACACACACACATGCACATATATATATATGTGCACACACACACACACACACACACATATATATGTTCACACACATGTATATATGTACACACACATGCACACACACATATATATATATGTGCACACACACACACACACATATATATATATGTACACACACATGTATATATGTACACACACACATGCACACATATATATATGTGCACACACACACACACACATATATATGTACACACACACATGTATATATGTACACACACACATGCACACATATATATATATGTGCACACACACACACACACATATATATATATGTACACACACACATGTATATATGTACACACGCACACACACATATATATATATGTGCACACACGCACACACATATATATATGTACACACACACACACATATATATATATATATGTACACACACACACACACACACACATATATATATATATGTACACACATATACATATATATGTACACACACACACACACACACACACACACACAGAAATATATATATATAGACTCAACGCCTCTATCCGCTGCTCCACGGGTGGATAGAGGCGTTGAGTCTTTACGGTTCCAGGTGGGCATTGTCAGAAGATGGCGGTTTCAATTCCTACCCAAGCCGGCCAGAGGTTTACTTGATCAAAAACGTGGTGCAAATGACAACAACTATGGAAGGAAGTAATTGCTGGGGATACGGTTACAAGACTCGGCATTCCTATCCGAGGTCGCGGTTAATCACCTGAAGAAGGCCAGCGGTCAAAATTTGGCCGAAACGAAGTGAATAAGAAACGAAAAAAAAAAAAAACCTACCAAGATGAGGACAAAAAGTCTGCAATAAATTTAAAAAATAAATAAATTCTCAAGACAAATTAATTCAATTTTTTCTCGTTTTATAAGAAACTCAACAAATAAATTCAACAATGTTTTTTCTTTTTGAGTTTTGAACTTTTTGAGCAATATTCGCTTTTATATTTCATTAAATCCATTTGATTCATCAACTTCGTCATTAAACGCAGATTTGGGGAGAATTAAAATAACTACAATACATTGGCCAAATGAGTACAATGCTCACCAATGGTCTGGGAGACCGGGATCGATCCTAGTTCGAGTCATACCAAACACGCAAAAACTATTACCTGATGCCGCCTTGTTTATCCCTCAGAATTATAAGGCAAGGATCAAGGATAAAGTGGAGCAATCCAGGGAATGGAGTAGTGCCCTCCTCTACACCTCGGTAGTAGCTATTAAAAAGAGAGCCTAAGGGTCACCCTCGACTTTACTTTATTTTCTCTTTCAATACAAACCATTTTATTATCCAAGATTGAAGTTTAATAAAATTGTATTTTAATCGAAATTAGATTTTTTCAATTTTTCTTTTGAATTTAGAATATATTGGTTTGGTTTTATGGCATATTAACCATTATAGGTTATTTAATGTCAAATCATTTTCATACATATATATTAGACATATATGATTTGGTTTGGTTGGGTTTTATGGTATATCAACCGTTGTGGGTTATTTAATGCTAAATCTTCTTTATACATATATATTAAATATATGGGATTAGTTTGGTTGGGGTTTATGGCATATCAACCATCGTCGGTTATTTAAAGCCAAATACTTTTTATAAATATATAAATATTTAGGCTGTAGTTTCGTTTGGTTTTATGGCATATCAACCATTGTAGATTATTTAATGTCAAATCCTTTTTATACATATATATTAAATATTTAGCCTTTGGTTTGGTTGGATTTTGTGGCATATCAGCCACTGTAGGTTTTTTGATATCAAATCATACGTATACGTATATTTTAAATATATAGGATTTATTTTGTTTGGGGTTTATGGCATATCAACTATTGTGGGTTATTTAATGCCAAATCCTTTTTATGTATATACATACTAAATATATGATGTCTAAACTCATTTTGCAAAAAAAAAATCTTTAAACGAGCTAGCGCTCATTTTTTTCCACAGTTAAATGGTTTCACTTCTTTCTGTCAAATAAGAATAATTCTATTTACTATTAATTAAGTTAGGAGGTGCCCGTGGTGTAATGGTTATTGTCGTATGGACACGGCGATGCGAGTTCAAATCCTGGACGATACTGATTGCATTTCACATAGCGCTAATACCTTTGGGAAACGTATGAATCCAATTGTTCTCCCTCCAGCTATGGATAAATAGTAGGGCAGACAAAGATCTTCAGCCTTGGTTAGGCAACTAATCTAGGAGAAGGAAAACTCTGAATTCAAACCTGTTAAACTCCGCTTAAAAAACTAACCTTGTGTCATACGCTGCCCGAGCGGAGGGGTTGGTAAATATGATTAATTAAGTTTGAACACAGTTAATGTTTTCAAGTATTACTATAAATCATTAATAACATCAGTTACACATCAGTTATTTGTTTACACACAGTTAAATAATCAAACAGTTCTATTTCAACTAAGTCAGTTTAGCGTAAGTACACGGTTTGAATATGAAAAGTTCTATTCGACCCTATCAGCTGCTCCCACTCCGGGTCAGAGTGGACCCGGGAGTGATGTCAATGATAGGGTACTCCGCATTCACCAAAGCTCCAGCATTACTGAAGCCTCGCTATCAGATTGTTTAGTTTCATATGCAGAACACTCATTGGAGGAGTCTTACCCCTCTGGAGAGATGCGACTGGTGTATTCTGCAGCCCCAGCCGACTAGGCCAAATTAGGAGCAGATCATTTTAAGTTTTAAAATCATCTTTTTAATCGATACACACACACACACACACACACATATATATGTGTGAATGTGTGTGTGTGTGTGTGTGTGTGTGTGTGTGTGTGTGTGTGTGTGTGTGTGTGTGATTAAGTAAAATACGTTTGCGCAAATTCAGTAAATTTTGTTTCTTTAATTTCAGGGAAAAGTTTTTAAATAGACAGCAAAAGTTATTTTCCTATTTCTGGTAATAGAAATTAATATTAGTTTTGGAATTAATATTCCCTGATTTCGTGTTGTGTTACAACACCAAATAGACATCTGAACCATCACAGATCAAATAGAAGTTTGTAGCTCTACAGTACCACATAGACACGGTTCTAAAAGTGTTACATATTAACCTTTGACAGAATGTTCGTTGTAGATTTCAAAATAGGATGTCGTTCCTGTGTTTTACGGTAAACAAAGGACAGAGGAAATGAATTAAACCAGAAGGAAAATGTAGGGGTCAGAAAATTATATACTGACGGAAGTTTTTCGTGTCAGCGGTCAGTCAGGCACTCAGTCAATCGGAGTGGGTAGTCAACAAGTAGACACGTCAGTCCAGGACCGCCGGGCACCTGGCTGAGAACCTGTCCGAGTGAGAAGCAAGGTTCTGAATATATTTGTTCCAACGTGGTATCAATCATAGCAGTCCCCCGCCTCTCTCTGCTATACACACAACCATTACGATGTTTCGAATAAAGGACTTTATATTCTTATAAACATGTGCTATGGCCTCTTTTTTGGGTATTCCACAAAGGGCCTATGGTTGTAGCATCACGTGTCAAGTTTCACTCAGACCCCCTGTTATAACCTCGCTGTGAGGAAAAGTGATGAATACACAAAACATCGCCTTGGTTCGCTAATACAACAATTTATTCTACTATCTCTCTTTGTATATATCCCGATTGCGAATTGGTCATACAAAGCTTACTCACACTTTCATACTGCAACAGTAATCACAACCATAGTGTTTGACCTATCAGACAATTTACTCGGTTAAACACGTTCTTATAGAATACAGAGCTTTCGCTGTAATTAGAAAGCGATTTTTCAAAGTGAATAGTTTAACTGATCTGTTTGAGAACGTCAAAATAGATGACGTTCTATCCTTTTTCAGAGAGACAGGGTTGGACCAAAAATGTGACGAATTAAAACTGTTTAATCATGTGCAAACAAATGAAATCCTGCTTATAGAAAATTTTACCGACAAATTATTTGCTAAGAAATCTTTGGTTGAATGTATATACATATAAACAGAATTTGGCGTTAAATAACCTACAAAGTTGATATGCCATAAATACCAACCAACCAACCAACCAACCAATTTTGTAGTCCTGAAGAGAGAGACCACAGCGGATGAAATGAGTCGCCCCCCTCTGGATTCAGAGAAACAAACTGTCGGAGAGCGAGAGAGGCAGACACAGATTTTGGTATTTTCGATCTTGCTTTCCGTTGTAATTCTCGTACCTGACTGCTTGGGGTCCCTTCTTCACACCTTAGCAGTGGGTGTGGGACCCTCAACCAAAATGGGTGCCGTAATTTTCAGCCCGTCTTCACATCACCGTGGCTAGTCGCCAACTAAGTTTTTTTCCTGTTTTCTATCTCGCGTCCCACTCAAACAGCTTCTCCGCATTAGTTTCTTCCAGCCACTCACAGCCATCGGCCGATTGCTCCTCATAAATTTCAATTTTTTAACCCGGGCGTCCGCTGTTATCCCGGCATAGACTTGAGAAACACCCTTGTTCACCTTCTTATTCGTTTCTTTTTTATTGCTTTCCCCTCTTTACTCTCTCTCTCTCTCTCTCTCTCTCTCTCTCTCTCTCTCTCTCTGTGTGTGACTGCCTCGAATCTCTTTCTCATATATGTCACTCCTTTGCCATCGTCCTGTGACTGACCTCTAAATCTAGCAAGGAAACAACTTACAACTAAAACAATCACCCAGAATCTCTAATTATATAACAATGGCATTAATAAAAAGAAAGTAAATTGCAGATTGCATTATTTTAAGTCTAGATAATATATTTTGTGTGTGTAAATAATCCTTTTGGGAGTATGGTACAATGGATAAGGAAAGTATATTTATACGCTAATATGTAAGTGTAATACTGACTAAATAATCATAAGTACGGAATGTAATTTTAGAAGCAATACATTTATTAAAAGGTTAAACAAGAAGATTTTAGGCATGTAGAAATAATAAAGAGTAATATTATTAAAAGTGTTAATATCCACCGATGTGGTATCAACAAGGAGACGGGAGGTGTCCTCGTGGTATCATGGTTTACGACGGATTCAAAGTAACCGAGTTCGAACTCCGGTCGCGCTAATACGTTCACTTTCGGACAAAATACCCTTAGGAAAGGTATGAACCCCCTAAGTCTCCTAGTTATGGGTTAAATAGTACCCCTACTGTTCTTCTAGAAGGATGGCTTTGGCATTGAATAACCTACAAAGGTTGATATGCTATTAAACAAACAAAAATAATAAACAAAAAACAAAGCAGCACCAAATCAACAAAGTGAAATTTTACAGCGGT